>KE371374.1:0-13164 GCA_000418225.1 Zizania latifolia
AATTCGTCTCTAGAGTAGGCCCGGAAGTTCTGGTCCAACCGAAACTTCTGGTTCCTCTAGAACTCGCCACCAGGGTGGGCCCGGAAGTTCCGGTCCAACCAGAACTTCTGGTTCCTCCAGAACTTGTCTCTAGGGCATATTACCATCAGATGATCCCACCTAGACCCTCACGGATTCTACCATCCTCAGCTGGCTGTACAGATCTATTGTTGACAATGTCCTAGATTCTGCGATGGCAGATGATGAGACAGCCCGTGATCTCTGGGTTGTGATCAAATCCCTCTTCCGCGACAAGGAACTCGTGCCGTCTTCCTCTATAGCCAATTTCATTCTCTTCTCTAGGATGATTAGTCCATTGCTGACTACAACCAACGTGTCAAAACCTTGGTTGATTCTCTCCACAACGTTGGTCACCCTGTCTCTGACTCACAGCTCGTCCTAGATTGTCACTGACACGGTGGAGTGTGATGGCGTAGCCTTCATTTCATCCTCCACAATCCCTCCTCCTTTTAGATGATGCTCCGGGCTCCATGGACCAATAATTTAGATCGATACCTCGCCTACCGTAACCTCGCCTAATGCGGCCCACTATCAAGGTCAACATGAAGGTTGTCAGAATACTAGAGCAATGCAAAAAGTAGGGTCCAAATGAAGCTAGACCATGCCTCTACTCTTCTTATCGATAGAGCAAACAACTAAATAAAGAACAAAGAACATCATGGAGAGGACAGGGGAAGGCTATGGTGGAGCAAGTGGTTAGTACTGGTGTGCAAACTATACACCTAAGCAAAATTATTAGTTTAAAGTGGAAAATAGAAAATAAATTCTTAATACCTGTTAATTTGGAAAAGGAGTACAAGTACAAGTACAAAAACATCAATTTAAGGGCATTTTTTTCCGAATACGCTTCAACTTTGAAATAAATATGCTAGTAAATCGTTTGGTTCTAGATTTCGCATGCTGTCGTATTTCTAACTCCAATCACAGCAAAAAGTATTTTTCTTGCTTAGATCGTCGATATGATTCCCTCCATCGTTTAATTCACAAAATAGTAGTGTAGGAGAAGAGGTGAAGAAGAGGCAGAGGAGGAGGTTCGAGAGCCTTCTGGAGCCTTCTGGAGCCTGACGCGGCACCTGGCCCACTGTCAGTCACCGAGGTCTCTTTTCCTTCTCCTCACACAGGATCAGGATCGAGTCGGAGGGGGCGAGTAGATTTGGTTGGGTAAACTCAGGAAAAAAGTGAAATTCTAAGGTCTCCTCTTCCTTCCCGAGTCCGTCCCCACCCCACCTATCTCCTGGCGGCCGCGTCCATGTCGTCTCCGCCGCAGCCTCGCCGTTACTACTGCCACCAGTGCGACCGCACCGTCTCCATCCCTCCCCCCGCCTCCCTCGATGCCGACGTCTTCTGTCCGCTCTGCGCCGGAGGCTTCGTCGAGGAGGTGGAGGACCCCAACCCTAGCCCCCCTCCTCACCCCTTCCTGCCCCCCCTTTTCCCCTTGTCATCCTTCGACGTCCGCCACCCCAGCGACCTCGCCGCCTTCTTCGGGCCCCCCTCCCCCGCCGCACCCAGGCAGTTCGACCCCTCCAACTTCCTCCACGAACACTTCAGCGGCCTCCTCTCCGGCGGCGCCACCATCCAGATCGTCCTCGAGGGCTCGTCCACCTCCCTCCCCGGGGCCGGGATCAGCCTCGACGACTACTTCGTCGGCTCCGGCCTCGAGCAGCTCATCCAGCAGCTCGCCGAGAACGATCCCAATCGCTACGGCACTCCGCCCGCTGCCAAGTCCGCTGTTGCCGCCCTCCCCGACGTCGCCTTCTCCTCTGATATGATGGCCGCCGACGGAGGAGCCCAGTGCGCCGTCTGCATGGACGATTTCCACCTCGGCGTTGCCGCTAAGCAGCTACCCTGCAATCACGTCTTCCATAAGGACTGCATCCTTCCCTGGCTCGACCTGCACAGCTCCTGCCCCGTCTGCCGCTTCGAGCTGCCCACCGATGACCCTGACTATGGGCACCGCCGGGGATCAGACCAGCCCACTGCTGCTGCCGCTGCCTCTGCCTCTGCCATGGCGCCTGGTGGTACCCCTTCACCGAGGGTCTCAGAGAGAAGGTTCAGGATATCACTGCCATGGCCTCTCAGGGCCGCATTTGGTGGCCAGGCGGAGAGCAGCAGTCCGGGCAGTCAGGATCCTGTGGGTGGTTCTGGTTCTGGTGGTAACAACAATGCAAGTGATGGTCATCATGACTATGGCGATCTCGACTGAAGGGACTCTGAGAAGAAGGGAACACAGGGATGATGAGGTACAACTCATTGCTTGCAAAATGATTAGCCTACACATGCCAAGATTGAGAATTGCGTGCTCTACAGCAGCCGTATTAGTTTTTAGAGATATGATCTGTTTGATTTATTTTCTTATATATATATATGCGCACGCGTGTGTGTCAACTGAAAAGGAAGGAAGCCTAAACTCTAGGACATCCACTTTTGACCTCTATTATTAACAGTTCAGATACGTGCTAGACTTAGATTAGAGGTTTTGACAATCTACAACATTCTTCTCTGATGTCTTCTATATCTGGTATTGGTGGTATAGGCTATGGAGCTGTCAGTGGCTCAGTGCCATGGTTCTAGGCTTAGGTCCATAACCCCATTTGACCCCATCAAAATTCTATGAAAATTCTAACTTTAGCCCTAGTCGTGGCCTGTTTCTGGCCCTGCCCTGGTTGGGAGTTGGGAACTTGGGCCCAGGGCATGCCATGTGATGGTAAGTCAGTCTTGTGAATAAATGTGGGGATATGCGAGTGAACGAATCAGCCCATAAGAAAATGCTTCAGTAAGGCCCACATGTATCTTCATTAATTTGGGCTGATAGACCATACATACACGCTGTTGGTGGTTAATGGTTATGATTATACAGTACTATGTATCTCAGATGATTTGTTTCATGTTTAAATTAATAAATTTTAAACCTTCTATCGTTGGTTGGTACGAGTGTGTAATTTGATGCATAGATGGTGGTTTGAGTACAATCAGTTTCATGGAGAGAGGTTATGTAGTAATAAACTGGTTAATCAAGATATTGAGATTCTTTTCATGTCATCAGATCTAAGGGTCTGTTTTATCTTTCTTGGTTTGTTCAAAATTGAATTCTATATTCTGGTAGACAATGCATTTGATGCACGTGCACCTTCTATCTACCAGAATACGCTGTTTCATGTATTCATTCCAGTCCATATTCACCCCATATCTACATTTGATGTTATTCGTTTCCATTTTCATATCCACATCCGGGGTATTCGTTTTCGTTTCAGAATCCCAGAAAAAAATTGAAAACAAATACGGTAGAGCCCTATTCTGTCTTTATCCGTGCTGTTTTCACCCCTATTGATACGTGTGGGGATGATCTTTGTGACTTTGACTATTGTTGTCCTTAAATGTCAAAGTACTCTTTGTTTGATCAAGTAGTTATTTAATGGCTTGATGATGCATTTAGGCTTCCATGCTCTAAACAGAAAGTATAAATATATTGTGAATAAAAGTAAATGTTTATGGAAAGGGTGTGTCATGTGCTATGGGCCAGGGCCGCCAGGCCCATGGATGAACAGTACCGAGCGGTACTGTTAACAGTACCGCGCGGCAGTCTGGGTTGTTCCCTCGATTAGGGGATTTGCTTCTCTAGATTAGTTAAGATATAGCTAGAATATTTTCCTTCCATATCTCCTTAGGCCTTATAAATAAAGATGTAAGCCCTAAGGCAGAGGCAGGCAAGAAATAAAGACCAATCTACAAACCCTACCTCGATTTTCTAAAGTCTCTCCCGTTCTTCAACATAGCTCGGCAAGGGGATCAACCCTGCGCCAACCTATCTTACTGCTACGATCTACGCAGTCGAGGGCCTCCAACCCTAGGTGCCGACGCCCTTGACAGGGTGGTATTTGTAAAAAATGCAAGGATGACTTTTATCTGAATCAACTACATGTTCTGTTTTTGCAGTTTTAGTTGATCAGCAGTTTTACTGTTTTGTTATAATCTGCTCCATGCCTTTGCTTGTGATAACCAATCAGAGTTTAAGATGTCTTATTTTCCTTGTATCAAACCAACACATTTTTTTTGAGTGGGGCAACTTTGTCTTTTGGAAGCATGCTCCTCGTTCATATCAAGTTCAGAAACAGAAACATCCAACCAGTCATACACTGCTGCTGTCTTTTCCACTTCCTTATCCATTATTTAGTGCATGATACAAAAACTGCCTTTGAGATCTAGTTCATGTTGGCATTTTGCACTCGTTGAAGTATGGTGAAGGACTTCTTTTTTCTGACGAAACGAAAATGGGCAAAGTGAACTAGTCCAGAAGACTGGGCCTGAAGTTTTATCAGCTGTAGATTTTCACTCTCCAGAACATAATAATTTCGGACTGAGTTTACATGTTGGGACAGGGGCTGAGAGGGTGCACGTGCATCTGGACATGTAGATAAAATGTGCCTGATTTTAGCTTTCTTGTCAGGAGTTCTCCTGGTGCAAATCCGGCCAGAGTAGAATGTTCTATATCTGCAAATTTCTTATTGTTACCTCCCCTATTGCCTTTCCTGATGCTCTTTTGATGGTTTTGCTAGCAGGGGCTAGGGACATCGCTTGAAGAAGAGGTGTGATCAAGAATGACTCTGGCAGTCTGGCCTGTTCACCCACCTCAATGAGGAGATGAAATGTGGGATGTTTTTTCCTTCTTATCGTGGCATGGATTTAGCACTGCTGGGTTTGGGCCCTCTGGTGGTGTAAACTTTTATTTGGGTCCTTTTTTTTAATGTTATGGACATAACTGGAGGGGGAAAATAGACGGTGAAGGGTACTTACATTTTGAAGTATATGTGTGGGATGTCTGGAGGCTTTACATTTGTTTCAAGCTATACGGCAATTGCACTTGTGAATTACTCTATCCATCCTAAAATATAGCATATTTTAAAGTTTAAAATTTATCTCTAATGTATCAATCTAATACTTATACAATGTAATTTTTACCTTTAAAATATCTATATTATCTTTATACTCTGTTACTCGTTATTTTGCTGGACCACTTTGCAATGGAAAAAAATTTTGCAGGCAGGCGGCAGATGAATGCACGAGGAGGCAAGGGGTGGAGACAAGTAGGAGAACATCTATGTCTATCCTCATTAGCTACTTTTAAAGTAGTACAGTTATATATTTATTCTGAGAACAATATTATGATATTTTTATAACTCTCTCTAATATATGCGTTAGCTTAAAAGTGACTAGATTTTGAGACTTTTGTGGTTTAGCTCATAATATGGTAAGAGCGATCGTTTTCGGTCAGGCCTTCAGTTATTAAGAAGATGATATGTACCAATGAGCAATGGGTACATAGCAGCATAGCACTTTGAATTGAAGACCGGGGTGGCACTGCAAGCCTACCAGGCGGACAGGCCGTGTCGAGTTGCTTAATTAATGTTTGCTTGTGATTTAATTTAAATTCTGGGGATTACATGTACTTAGTTATTACTCCTTTCATTCTAAATTATAGCTATTTCTAGACTTTGACTGTTTATTAAGATATAAGAAAAATATATCGAACTACTTCTCAACTAGTATTTTAAGCAATTAGTAGTCCATGCAATCAATACTCTAGATAAAGGTAAAATAGAAAGATTTAGGGATAAAATTTATAATATTTAGAATAAAATTTGAATGGTAGAAATAGTTGTTTTTAGTACGGAGAGAGTATTTAAGATCGTAAATGAATATGTATGTACGTTTGTTTGATTCATTAATTAACGGGATTATCTATTTGTCAAGTATTTTTTTCATATCTATATATCACTTTTTTAACCCATTAGATTAATATATAACAATTCACATGCCTCTTCTTTCCTAGGACGAAAAGAAAATGTTCTAAATTAAAATTTTAGAATTGCACTTTAGCTTGGACCCTTTCTCCTTACCAACTAAACTTATGATCTAGATAAATATAATAATGTATATATACTAAATAACAGAGCAAACTAAAAATTAGACCATGTTTATACTAGAGTTATACCTAATTTTCATATTGTGCATAAACTAATGTGAATGACAAAGAAAAATAAGATGATTGATAAATAGTAAAACCGTCAATTAATTGATTGGTACACACATTAAGCACGCACGAGAGAAGATTGAGGAACTGTGGTCATAGATAAATTACAATTTAATCGTTCAAATCAAAAATACAGGCAGCCAAGCGGATGGATGGCATATACATACATACGTACATACGTACGTACGTATTATACATATAAGAAGGAATTGATGATGATTTAGTTGACGGTGACCTTGCCGACCATCCCTGCTCCGGCGTGCGGCTCGCAGTAGAAGCCGTAGGTGCCGGGGACGGTGAGGGTGATGGAGAAGGTCTCGCCGGGGCCGTTGAGGTACTCCTCCTGGGAGATCTTGGACGCGTCGACGCCGCCGGGCACGGCGTCCTCGTCGAAGACCACGTTGTGCGGGTAGCCGGCGTTGTTCTTGAAGGTGATGGTCTCGCCGGCCTTGACGCTGAAGTCGTTGGGCTCGAAGACCAGCACGCCGCCTTCGGCGCCGAGCAGCACCTCCTGCGCCATGGCGCCGCCCGCGAGAATGGCGGTGGCGGCCACGGCCACGGCGGCCGCGCCCGCCGCCCTGCCGAGCGAGGCGCGCACGACCGTCGTCGACGGCCGCCGCCTCCTCCAGGGCGCGGCTGCGGCGAAGGACGGGACGGTGACGGCGGAGCAAGAGGAGAGGGCGGCCATGGCGCTGGTGGTGCAGCAGCAGCAGCGCCCGTGTGGCCGCTGCTATAAACGGATTACGAGTGGTGGGGAAGAAGCGAGAGGGGGAGAGGGTTGGGGTTGGGGTTGGGTGGCCAGCGGCGACGGTACGGTCGCTAGCTCGCCATGGCCAATCTTATCGACCTCGCCATTGGCCGACGCGGATTTATGTGGGGCCCTCTCCGCCTTCATCTTCACATAGCTTGCACGTAGCAAACACTGCTACTATATTTACGCCTTCGATAAAAAACGAAGCGAAAAATTCATGTCCATTCGAAAAAAAAACAGAAATAAGTAAACGAAACGAAATATTTCAGAACATAAATAAAAATATATTATTTTATTCGGAAATGGAACGGTGATTTTGAACGGAAAAAAATGGTCCAAATAATAAAACGGGAGTTTGTATTTTCGTTGTTTCTTTATTGTAGTATATAAAATATTAGCTTTTGCTTTTTTATATTACCGGAAACTTAAAACTATCATCGAGAAATAGTAACCATTTAGATTAAATTAATATATAATTGTTTACTAAAAATAAATAGTACATTTTTCTATAAAACCTATTTTTTACTTTATTATATATGTTTATAATTTATCAATATGTATGCAAATCGAACTTTTTATTGGTTTGTTGTATTTTTTTCACATATGGGTTTCTATTTTTGTTGTTTCTTTATTGTATTGTATTATATAAGATATTAGCTTTTGCTTTTTATTTCTACATCGAATGAGTAAATTTTCAAGGAAAACACGAGCACTCGTACCGAGTGTGGGATTGAGTACAGCTAATTTCGCAAAGTATCTTCAGTATATTTTGAAAAATATAAAATATACTTAGAAGTAACACTACAACTTTCTCTTAGATTTTGATTAGTTCATAAAATCTCAAATACCAGCTTTTTATGCAGAACTTTTACTTATGCATAATTCAGATGTGTGGGAGAAGCTGATGAAAGGCAATTGATGCATATCTCTTTCTGCCAATTTTACTTGCTTATAAGTCATTTATGGAATCAGATGTATAAGCTGCCAATTTTGCTTCTCTTTGATAAAACCTTTTTCTCAATTTGTCAAGAGAAAATGGATTTTTCAGCATTGTTAAAAAATAATTTTAAGATAACACCAGAACAATTCAAAAATACAATCTTAAAATTATGTTTAAATTTTAAATTTGTCCTTACTTTTTTAAGGAGAAGTAAAAAAACAAGTTAGATATCCAATATCATATGTACACTCGATGCAACAATGAATGCGTGCACACGCAACATTAATTGGTTCCTCCATTACATGTGACCTGGTACCTAGGATAGATTCGGAATGGTTGACCTTAAAAAAATGACCAGCTATGTACTTGTGTATACTGTATACATCCTAGGTCATGCTCTGCAGCTCGAGATTCTTGGTGAGTAGACTGGCCGAAATTAATCGCTAATTTAAGCGGATCTCTACAAATCTCTAATATTTTTGTTCGGTTAGCCCCAGATCTCAAATCAGATGATAGTGTATAGCTTGTAACAAAAAATTTACTGCGAGAAGAGTTGACAATTTTTTTGGCCAAGGGCCTGACGACTCCCTGCTATATGTTGAAAGCAACGAGTGTATAGTGTTGGGGTTTCGAGCTTCACATCAAATTAAACATAATCCATGGGCAGTTATGTTAGATGGGTCATGACATACCTTAGGTCTTAGGGTATTAAAAAAGTATATACTATCATCTAAAGTTACACTAAGCATTTCGTAGTATAATGATCGAGGCACTGTGCTATACAACTGAGAGTTCATGGCTAGGAGCAATCGGGAGAGACGCAAGAGCTAAGACCTTGGCATAGTAGGAGATAGGTTTAGAAAGACAAGGCCCAAATTGCATTGCTAAGGTTTCTACGGATACAAAATTAATGTTTTATCTCTCTACATCAGATTTTTTGATGATTTACGCTCTTTGCATTCTACTATCACTTATTAAGTTAGAGGTAGAAACTAATCTGAATAAATAAAAATAAATTAACAATTAGGATATATTCTACTAATAAAATACATCATAAAAAGTCTCTCCTATTCGAGTAGGATCCTATGCAGTACTAATATATGGACGACATAATAAGTACATCTCATATGTTAGTGTGCAGAAATATGTTTCCATCTTCTATTCGAGATTTATTTTTAGAGAAGTACATGAACATATGAACATGTGTGTGTTAGGCCCGCAATTTTGTTGAAACGTGTGCTAGATACATGTGGGTGTACATGGGTGAGTGTTGTGTGCGTGGCTGAGTGTGTATTCAGTATTAATCTAATTTGTACTCTAATTTTTTTAGATTTCCAAGCACAAAGCAGTGCTAGTAGGATTGGATTGTTTCAAGTATGTATTTTATATTTGTTTAGTTTTACAATTTTTTTACTTCTGTTTTTCTACTAATATGCTAAAACATTGTCATTTTATCAAACCTTATTTGTTGCATGCACCAAGCTACCACATTCTTTTTTTACTCTGATGTATTAATTGAGATAAGAAAATATATTTTTAGGCCTTAAAGGCAATCCAAATCAAGGGTAAAGATTTATAACGTCACTACTCATTTTAAGGAAATGCGCTAGCGAGAGAAAACAAAGCGCGTGAAAAAAAGAGAATGTGCCAATGAAAATAAGGAACGGAAAATTAATTCTACTTTTGAGAGATGAGAGGTGATAGGATGGTTTAGAAAAATGATTCATTAAGTTGTTCTGTCGGAGCTTAATTTTTCTCTAAAATATCTAAATTTAAATTTAGATATCTAGACATGTGTTGGTGATGCTCTTAGAGCATCTTAAGAGAAGTTTTAAAAAGCTTCTTATTCTAAAATTTGAGGATTAGATAAGCTCTTATAGATGCTCTTAAAGAGCTAATCAACCAAAGTTAACATGAATTGGTGGAGGATATGATGACTTAACATGAGGATTATCCCACAGATCTTGCCGTTGACTCTCCGGATTCCAATCCAACCTGATGGCCTGGAGCTCATACTTGGAGAAGAAAACTTATTTTGAGGTATAAAAAAATTCCTAATCATGAGTCAAGATCTATCTGAGCTCTTTTTTAAGGAAAGATTTATCATATCCCTTTTAAGGAAATATTTATGTAAGGCAGAGAACCTTAAAAGAGTAACACAATTTGGTAGAGGATACGGTGGCTACTTGAGTATTAGAGCTTCTCCAAGAGAGTTGCTATTTTTTGTTCTCTAAAATCTCATATAAGGAGTCATTCTAATAAAATTTAATCTCTAAATCTTATTGCTCTCTAACAGACTCCCAATATCATATTCTCTATATTTTACTCTTATATCATTGACAGATAAACCCTACTTATTAAATATTTTCTTTTTTCTTTTATTTGTATCTTTTGTATCACCACCTGCCCTACTTATTAAATATTTTCTTTTTTCTTTTATTTGTATCTTTTGTATCACCAACAGGTGGGACTCGAGAGGATAGGGAACGAAAGTCGCTCCCTACAAGTAGGGAGGATGGAGAGAGATTTAGGGAGCACCTTATTTTTTAGAGTCTTTTAGAGTATCTGTTGGAGCTATTTTTTTAGTTATAATCTTTAAAATTTAGGGAAGAGATGCTTTAAAATTTAGGTAAAATTTAGAGTTTCTCTTAGAGATGCTCTTACTCCCTCTATTCTAAGAAACTTTATTTTCTCAAAAAAAAACTTTATTTTTAATATTTAAATTTGTTTCACAAAGACTTGATTTTTATCTGATTTCGTTCGGTTAATTAATACATGCAGAATTAATAGGTCAGAGTTAACCAAACGAGATCATCGATCAGTTTACTTAAAAATCAATTTACCTAAAAATTAGACCTAACAGAATTAATTAGATACATCCAAGTTATTTTTCCTAAAACAGAGGAGGTGAATTATCTCACAAATCTTGCTCTTGACTCTCCAGATTGGGATTCCGATCCAACCTTATGGATGACCGTAATGACCTGTAGCTCAAAATAAGTTCCTCTGTCGTTAGAAAAACCAATGAAAAAGTACAGTCGATCCTCTTCGTAGCAGTTAGAGGTAAGGCTTCATGACAGTCGCTCCACACCGTCGGATCCCATCAAGACGGTTGGGATTCATCGACTACATAGTCGGTTGTCGGTTCCCTGTAGCTCATTGGATCCGTACTTACCTTTAATTACTCACAAATACTCCATTAATTATTACTGACTATCATCTTCTTCCTCAATAAGTAGATCACAGTAACCTCATAACCTGTAACACGGTAAACAGCTCGATCATACAGCAATGGGGGCAGCTGGAGCAGCAGCAGGAGATCAGAGACGCAGCTCACTCTCCAAGAAGCTCGTCACCTGTGCTCTGTTTGCGATCTTCTCCTTGTCTCTCGTCTACTTCCTCTTCTTCTCCCCTCCTCCTCTCATCATCTCCTCCACAAATCTGCTCACGCAATTCCAGACACGGCGGACGACCAATCGCCCTGCTCATCATCATCTCCCGCCACTTCAAGGTAGTTTAAGATTGATATTCTTGTCTCTGTAAGCGAATTGATGATCAATTGATCGTTTCTTGGATTCTTGATTGAATAATTGATTTGTGTAATTGTGTAGCTGTTTGGAAGCAATGCGACTATGGTGACGGGAAGTGGGTGTGGGACGACGAGCATGGCGGGCGGGCGCGGTATGATAGCGAGAACTGCGACGTGAAGATGGCGTCCAAGTGCGTCGTCAACGGCAAGCCGGACGGCGGGTACCTGGGCTGGCGGTGGCAGCCGGCGGGGTGCAGGCTGTCAACGCTCGACCCGGAGGCGTTCCTGAGGCTCGTGCGAGGCAAGCGGCTGGCGTTCGTCGGCGACTCGATGGCGCGCAACCAGGCGGAGGCCCTGGTGTGCCACCTCGCCACGGTGGCGCGGCCGGGGACGGTGCACCGGAACGAGGAGCGCGTGGGGCGGAAGTTCTGGCGGTGGGCTTTCCCGGCGCCGCACGACGTGAACATCTCGACGTACTGGTCGCCGTTCCTCGTGCGGTCGGAAGGGAACTCCGAGGACTTCGCCATGACGCACGAGGTGCTCTTCCTCGACGCGCTCACCGAGCCGTGGACGGCCGACCTCGATGCCATGGACGTGATGGTGATCTCGGCCGGGCACTGGTTCCCGCGCAAGGCCATCTACTACGACGACGGCGAGATGGTCGGCGTGCACAACCGGGCGGACATGAACCGCACCGAGATGAACTTTGTGTCCGTGTACCGCAAGGTGATGCGTAGGACGCTGGAGCACGTGAACGCCATGTCGGGCGCCGCCGACAAGCTCGTCGTGGTGGCGACCATCTCTCCGGCGCACTTCGACAGCAGGTACAGCTGGAACCACCGTGACGCGTGCTCTCGCCCGAGGCCGTACGACGATGGGGAGGTGGAGGTGGGGAGCACGGACGCCGAGCTGAGGAAGGCCGTCATCGAGGAGGTGGCAACCGCGGCGGCGAGGCGGCGGCGGTGGGGCCTGCGGTTCGAGGTGCTCGACGTGACGAGGCTAGCGGCCATGCGGCCTGACGGGCACCCGGGCACCTACCTCTACAAGCACGCCTACGGCGGCGGTCCGGTGCCGGAGACGGCGCCGAACGACTGCCTGCACTGGTGCGCACCGGGGCCGGTCGACACGTTCAACGACATACTGATGCAGATGATCGTCGCCGGCGGCGTGTAAGCGTGCCGCCGCAGATGGTCGTCGAGATCCAGCTTGGGAAAATGGAATTCGAGCTCCGAAGCTGTCAATCTTGTTCTCAGCGATTCGAGGTTGCGGGACACCATTGCATGGATCTGCGACATTGCTTGAAATTTGACTTTGACTTGCATTTTCTGAAGTGATCTTCGCGAGCTGACTCTAGTCTCGATGCTCTTGTGTGCCGCCTAATGGAAACCACTTTTTAAGTGTCAAACCATAGAATCTCCTATATAGTATGTTTTGCTTATTTGAGCTACGCCTTAGATAAATTTAAATTTATTTTTATTTTTAGACTTTGAGTTTTTCGTCATTACATATTTTCTACTCTTGTATTTTAGACAGCTAAGTATAAAAAACTATTCTTAAATTAATTTTCGTTATTAAATCATATGCGATGGCTTATAATGCAGAAAAGGCTTATCAATCATGTCAATGTCTTTTTAAAATAGCCTATATAAATTTTTTTTTTATCTAGAGGATGGATGGCAACCGACCCAACGGCCCTATAGGACCGAGACTGGATCTAATTTTTTATCAGGGTTAGATTCGAATCTATTATTTGATCACAGGTTCTACGAGTCTCCAGCCCAATGAAAAAAGCCTAATTAAAATAAAAACCCTAGCCTCCAAATCTATTCTCACACTCACGGCCAAGTCCCAAGCCG
>KE371374.1:54792-70673 GCA_000418225.1 Zizania latifolia
AAAAGGGTAGCAGCAGGTTAGGCAACAAGCCAGCCATCCGTACATTGAAACGATGCTCTTCAAGCTGCCGACGGCAGGAGAGATCTCGCCTTCGAGGTTGAGCCCAGAAAGGTTGCTGCTTTGCAATCAACACGTAGCATCAGTGACCAATCATTGTATCTGTCCAGCAAGGAAAGGAGCGGACTTCACAGGGTGCTGTTTCTTCTTACAGTGCGGCGACGGCAAAGGTGACGTTGTCGCAGAGGACGCCTCGCCATGAGCAGTAGTCGTCGCCGGCCCAATCGTACAGTGCGTTGTCGACATTGCGGAACGACTTCTTGATCTCCAGCAGCGTCGACCCTGAATGTAGAACAGCCACATTAGCAACAAAGAAACCGCAACACCAAAGGGGTTCTAGATCAGAAGAATCTGATGAGATGATTTCACCCAAAAATACTTCGAGCACAAGGTAGCTAGTTACGTACTACTGACATGATTTTTCCTTTGCCTTCAAGCCAAAAAAAAAAGCTAGCAAAAATCAAGAACATCGGATTGGAAATCGAAAAATCAGCACAGTGGTAAAGTGAAATGTTGCTACGAGCCTAAAGATTCCTGACGAGGTAGCAGCATTCGTCTATCTCAGATTAGTAAAATACAAAAGAAAAAGAAAAGGTAAAGCTCCAGTTTTGAACAATGAACGCAAGATTCAATGCTCAAAAGATCTCTTGGCATCAAGAGCGTCTGCTCTGATGAGCAAGAGAATAACTCGGCAGAAGAGAGACACTAGTAGAACAAAACAGAAACCGAAAAGGGATAAAAGATCACATTCTGAGACATTGTTGGACAAGCTAGCAGCTACAACCATTGCAAGATGCCAAAGAACTGTATCCTAGTCAAGGAAGGGAAGAGAAGATGAGAGTTGTATGTGGCACTACGCACAAGTATTAGTTAAGTATTAGACTTAGCTTAGGCAATAAAAAATAGCACTTCACCACAAGAGAATCACCATGCCTCCAAAAGCGCGTACTTGAAACACTAATAAAATACTAATCCCATCAAACGAACCCCCCCTGAATCTTTGCACCCCAGTGCACAAACCAAACTCCCAAGAAGAAACCAACCAGACCAGTCGAAAAGGCGAGAGCACCAACCGTCGTCGGCGATGGCGACGGTGACGATGAGCAGCGCGACGAGAGCACAAGACGCTGACGACGCCGCCGTCATGGCCGCTGCTCCGCTGCTGCGACTGCGAGGCACCGCCGGGGAGGCGATGACATTACAGTAAGAGGAGGGCCAGAAGCTGAGGGCTTTTATGGGACGCAGTTCTTGGTTTCTTGGGTCCTCGCGCTGCTGATGCCGCTGGCGCAGTGGTGACAGCGAGTAGCTGTGTGGCTGGGCGATAGAGTGGCAGGGCTACGTGCCTATGTCGGGTACTGGGTAGCGAGTAGCGAAGGCTTTTTAGAGAGAGAGGCCGGTTAAGCTCTGAGGTTTGCCGTTTGCTGTGACCTGTGAGGAAGCCGGTGAGAGGAGGGGAGAGAGAAGGAGATGGATGAACACTGATAGTAAGTATAGTAGCACTGAGCTAAATAGTTGTATAGGCCCTAAAATTCAGCAGTAAGAAAAGAGGTGAGAGAACGGAGCGGACGCACGATGAATCATTTGGCTTAATCACAGCGATCGATAAAATTCTGTCAGTTTCCGGCCAGCTACCGGTGACTAACATGGCGTCTTCCTCCTCCCGAACCACCCAGCGAATCCTCTCTACATCCCATTCGTCATACGCTCGCCGTCACCCGTCGTGTCCGTGCCAGGCCGCCCACCGTCGCTCGCCGCATCCGCACCAGGCCGTTTGCCGTCGCCCGCAGGGCACCCGTCCGCCATTCATCTCATCTATGCATTCATCTCATCTATGCACGAACTCTATTATATAAGCTGATTATATTATTAGTTTTTTATAATATGATACTTATATTTAATCAGAGCTAAATTATTATGTTTGTTCTGAGAGGTCACATTAATATTGTTGTTTTTTTCTCACTTGTCAGTCTGGTTCACTGGTTGGCCTAGGGTTTATCCATTTTTATACTTCAACACTGAGAAGTACTAGAAGTGTAGAACTCGACCGGCATGGCCTACTATGACATGTGGACCACTGAAAATTTACGGCTCAACTATTCACTAATCTCTGTTTAAAAAGTCTATTTTATTTTTTCCGTATATTTTTTATTTTTTTAACTCCTTAGGCCTCGGTTCGTGAATTAAAATATTATTTTAATACTGTTACGTTATCACTTCACAATATTTTTTTATTAGTGTGGGCCAAATGAGTCTTTTTGTTTTTTAACATTAATTTACTAATTTTATCTTGAAAAAGAAGTTTTTATGTTACTGAGCGAATAATCACTGCTTCTAGCGTTCACTAGAACATGATTATTACCCTGCTATTCACATTATTTGTTTAACTTTTTTATATGTCGAAATTATCTTCTATAAAAATATACCAATAGATATGATATCAAAATTGTTTTATTAAATTTATTATAAAAATATCTTAGTGGTATATTTGTTTGATATTATATGTTGTGTTAATATATTTGTAAAACTTTTTGAAGTTAAAAGTAAAACGATTTATAATGTAAAATAGATGATAGGTGGCCAATATAGTATACTTCGCCAGTAAAAAAATCCTATAAAAATATATGTTCCTTTAAATGCTGAAATTTGTGACAAAACTTTACGAGATCATATATTTATAGACATAATTAGTGCGTTTAGATAGAAAATACAATAACGTGGAATGATTTCATTCTGAATTTTTAAGTATTTGATTGATAAATGAAAGTGAGATAGAGTGTCTCTCACATGACTATATTCTCTTATACATTGAATAAGCTCATAAAAAATATGGAACACGATCATTCCACTCAAAACATGACGACGACAATCAAATATCCAGAATGAAATAGAGAAACTATAATAAAATCATTTCATCCTAAAATTTAGATGAAACATTTCCTCTTCTCCAATCAAATACAGCCCGCGTTTTCTCGTCTCACCAAATTTGTAACGGGAGATACAACACAGCTGCGACGTTGGATTAGCGGAATGCAGGCACGTGAACCGAAAAGCACAGCAGTTTATCCGCCTTAAAACGATACCGACATGTGGGCCCACGGCTCAACATGAGTAGTCAGCACGCCATGATCGATCCAACACGAAGCGTGATGTTCATCAGGCTCTTGCACGAAATGTCCGGCCCGCGCTGTTCTTTTATCTCCAACTTTCGCCTCCTTTTTTTTTCTCATCCGTTTATTTGTTCCTCTCCATTTATTCTCCTCTTTCACATGTCCAGTTGATAAGCAGAGCAACAAAATTTTCTACGACGTAGTTTCTGAAACTTTTCAACTAAGGACGTGTTTGATAAAGATTTAGATTCCTAGAGAAATATTTAGATCTAGATTCTATCGAAAAAACGTTTCTGGAATCTGAATCTGAATCACTTGTAAAATCGTCTGGCTATTGATGATTTCAGCTCTAGATTCTCTTAAAATAAACTAGAATCAGATGAAACACCATTTTGGTTGATTCTCCTTTGTAGTGTAAAAAAGGAGAAACGTTTCTGATTCGAAACACTTTATAAAACACCGTTTGGATGTGATTCTAGCTAGAAACCGAAATGTTTCTTGCATCTAAACAGAGCCTAAATCAACATAAAAATCACCGTAACAAAAACGTTTCGGATCTAGAAAAAGTATTTGCTACGGTTAGGGTTCACAAAACTAGCAAGCCAACCATTATCGTCTACGGTCAAACAATAGTTTTCACCTAGCCCGTTTTGTACTATTACCGGTAGCGTGGATCAAACTCTAAATAAATGCATTATAAGATTTAAGATATCATCTCATAGACATAGTATAGTGTGATTTATGTCAAATAGTTCAAAACTTTGTAGAACTAAATGACTCGATGTGTACAACAATACTGAAACGAATAGAGTTCTATTTAGAAATTGTCCAAACTTAGGGGGCCTCGATACAATCCGGGAGAGGCTAATTAGGCCAGAGCGATCTACCAAACTGTAAAACCGGTGCAAACCTCGGTACAGCCTGCTTTTGTTTTGTGACAACAGTTGCAGGCTTTGCAGCAGAGATCTAGTGTACAGTGAAGGCAACGTGACACTGTACTGTACTTTGCTCCTGTGGATATGATTAACAGTTGGAGAGGCTGGCGTTTTTTTGGCCATGAGGTGATGGGATGGCAATGGCGTACGTGCATGCCACGTGACACTGTCACCTGGTGTTTGTAGATTGGGAATGGAGTTCATGGCTGCGTACTGTTCTCTGCAGTGTCAGGTGAGACACAGGGGAGTGGCTACTTCGTATGTATAGTAGGGCTTCTCCGCTTAGGAATGCAAATCGGGGCAGAGAGAGTAGAATCGATTCATCAATAATAAAAAAATGAATCTGTTTATTTATTTGTTGTCTGTGCGAGGAAGTTACTGAAGAAAATAGTTCATGTGGGTCCACACCGCTGCTGAAGAAGAATGATTCTTACACATGTGTCAGTTTTAGGATATATTTGTTTCAGCTTCTAGCAACTGCAGCGACAGACCTACAGGGCATACTAGTAAGGTCTTGGCATACTCTGTTCCAAGATATTAAACAAGTATATATACTCAAACTTTAAATCACTAAGTCGAAGTGTCCCGGTAGATATAGCTCTTCTGTCTGAGTCGGTGTGGCGGTTTTTTTTTTCTCTTTTTGTGTCAGCGTGTGTTTCTCTTTCGACTTTGGCCCTCAAGCCCTATTAGTTTAGTATAATGTTTGCGAAAGTTTCTAATTTAATTTTTTAATTTAAGACTTACACATGTATACATATAAAATATGGTGTAAATTTAATAAGTATTTACCCGATTAAAATATTTTTATCGAATTGTATATAGAAATTTTGAGGTGGTATACCCATTGGTAAATCCTGGGTCCGCCACTGAGCAGCTGTAGCTACTTCTAGAATTTGAAACTGAAATAAACGGTCTAGGTTCTAGACTCAAATTGTGAGAATCAGTAGCTACAGAATGTAGAAATGAACTAGAATCCAAAAGAAGCTAGAAAACATCAGTTTCTCTAGATTCTCACCGGCTAGATACTTAGACTATCTAGCTACTCAGACCAACTAGCTACTGAAAATCTCCAGCTACTAGAAGCTGAAACAAACAGATCTAGACTAAGCCAAGCCCACAATTCGTCACAACCAAACATATCATAAATTTAGAATTCACACATTCACAAATCATAATTCAACCTGTGTTCCCTTTACAGCATGAAGTCATTGTCGATGGGGTCAACTAGACCATACCATGCTTGGGCCGGGCCACATGCCGACCCACCTTACCCAGCCCAATTGGCCTCTATAGCCGAGAGCTTGAGGCAGCAAGTCAAGAATTTTTTAAAATAATATATTTTTTATTTGAAATTGTATTTCTGGTATGCGATCTCAGAAAATCATAAAATAGCTCTTTGTCGGCACTTCATTTGTCGACAGAGTTCTGTTGGACTGTAGACAGAGGCTCTGTCGATAGATAAAGTGCCGAAGAGCCTCTGTCGGCACTTCATATATCGATAGAGGGCTATTTTTGTTATTTTCTCATATCACGGATCAGAAATGTAATTTCGAATAAAAAATATATTATATAAAAAATTCGCAAGTCAATGGGTTGTGTCTTGTGAGTGGGCTGGCCCGGTTCTCTTCCTCCTTCCGGACTTCCGGCCCATGCACAGCCCGCACGAGTTGTGTCGTCGTCTTCCTCCTGGGAAGGAGGGGATTCTTCTCTCTCTTCTTCACCATCGCGACGTCGGAGGGCCCAAAGGAGCGCGTGTTCCGCCGATCGCTGGAGCGGGGCAGGGTGATCTTCCGGCGGATTACTCCGGGTTCGACCACTTGGAGGAGTCCTCCGCCCGAACCAGTAGGATTTCGAATCGGAATCCGCCAAACCATCCGCTGCGATTTCCACCCTCGGGCAGCGAATCCATCGAAGTCACCCGTGCCAATCTGACGGGAGGACACGACGCGACGCAACTCATCGCGGAATTCCTGCCCCACTTCGACGATGGCCGCCGCCGAGCAGAAGAAAGGTCCGATCTTTGTCGCCTCGCATCTCGTTCCTCCTACTCGGCCGTTCCGTCTGCTTAATCCTCTCGTTGTCGCGCAACCGCAGTCGTGGTGCACTTCCGGTCAACCGGCAACGCGCCGCAGCTGAAGCAGTCCAAGTTCAAGGTGCGGACTTTCTTGCCCTCCTCTCTTCTTCTTGCTCCCTGCGCGATCCACAAGTTCAATACTTCAATCATCTTGCATTAGAAAGTCTTTAGATTTAGACGGGGCAGTAGCTACTTCGAGCCATCCGCGATCAGTCAATATCAATTACTTTTTGGTGAGAAGGAAAAAACCAGTATCTTGGGGGATTACGCAACAGTGGTGTGATACATTTGTACCGAGTGTTGTTATGTTAATTGTAGCCATCAGGATATAGGTTTGCAATGGGGAAGTAGGTGTTTGATTGACACTTTCAGATTTTATTTCAGATGTACGACAGATTTAGTTTCATAGCCCATCGTTTGGTACACACCAAATCAGTCAAATATTTTAAGCAAGGAATTCAACTTATTAATGTTGCCTTAAGATGTATTTGATCCCCGTTATTTCCAGTGGTGCCATATGTTGTTTGCATAATTGCTATTTTTTAGTCTAGTATGGAAGAATGTCTATGCTTTGCACAGTGTGGAACATGTAGTTTGGCATGCACTAGTCTAGATTCAGATGCATTAGTATTTGGTATTTTTACAGACTATTTTCTACTCTAGTTGTACAAGCCATTGCTTAGTGAGTAGATGAATTTCTCTGGAGCTTGTTAATGATTATGTAGTGAAGCTATTTGTTATTTTGTTATGGTTTATGAAATTTGAAGCTGAAATTACACATGGCATGCTTTGTGCATTTTCAGATTGGTGGAAACGAGAAATTTCTGAAGATCATTGATTTTCTGCGCCGCCAAATTCACCAGGATACCGTGGTAAAAATATAGCTTTTAAGTTCACCTAGAGTAGAGTCACTGTGCTTTGGAATTTATTGATGATTTCTCTGTTTTACCTGTAGTTTCTCTATGTGAACAGTGCATTTTCGCCAAACCCAGATGAGTTGATAATCGACTTATACAATGTAAGCGTAGATGTTCATGTTATTCATTCTTACATACCAATGTACTGCCAAACAACCTTTAGTACTTCAATATGTTCATCATTTTGATGAGAACTTCAAAAGCACTGTGACCTCAAGGCTCACAGCCTCACAGTTACTTATAGGCAGTAAATTTAGTTGCATAGGAAGGCAAACTACTGAATTGTAGTGTGAGTAATTCTGTAACCTATGTTATTCTGGCAGCAACTTCACATTTGGTGTATGATTAAACGACAAAAGCTAAACGTCTGTTTTTCACATCGCAGAACTTTGGAATCGATGGGCAGCTGGTGGTTAACTACGCATCATCGATGGCATGGGGTTGAAAGGTGTGGTACCTGCTGGAGAGGAACTTCAATGATCATGGAAAACCCTCTAGTGTGCAAAATCAAGTTCTTGAAACACTCCTAGTGTTAAGTGTTGAGAAATGAGAAATGATCTTCAAAGTGATGCTCTTTCATGCTTGTTACACGTTGATGTCAGTAGCAGCCACGGTGGTTTTCGCCAGTGTTGACGTAATTCAGAACTACGCAACAGATTTAAATGTTAAGAACCTCGAAGGGTTCGAAGTGTATACCAGGGTTTGAACAGTACTCTAGGCCTCCGAACGGATAATAGCCTTCGGACAAGAGTTGCATTTATTACTACTCTATGAGTTCGATCCCCCCTATCCTGCAAAGGGGAGGGTATTTATAGGCATAATTATCATGGGGTAATACGAAGTTATCCTCTACATCTAACCGACTATTACAGCAGGAACAGTGAATTTACATAGGGACAGTTTAGTAACCATTCGTGTAAACGAATCCGAACACATGTCTTATCAGAGGGGACAAGAATACCGTGGTTTCGAGGCCACTTGTCAGGTGGTCTTGGAGGCTTCGTACCCTGCAAGCCAAATGGGGCTTCGCCATGAGCCCAAGCGAAGCATCAATCTGCTCCTCAGAAGGGGGGCTTCACAACTAATGTTATTGGAGCCTTGTTAGGGTAAAATAATTTTCCCCAACAGTAACCCCTCGTACGTAGCTCTTCTGTCGAAGGGGTAAAGCGCGCCTTCGATAAATAACACCTCCTTGTAACCTCCTTCGGACCCTAGGGCTTCGAAGCCCGAATTAGGACCAGCCTCACTTCGATCATTAAATGCCTGGCAGGAGCTAATGGGACGCTCTCGGAACTCCAAACGACGCCTAGCGCGGCCAACGATCCAAAAATGAACCGTTGCCAAGCAGAGGCGCGCAACCCTATTTTACCTTGGCCCCACCGATCATAGACTCTGGAAGATGCGTATGGGGTGGTAAAAAACGGCTTCGGACGGTACGCCGCGCACTTTTTACCGCTTATATAAGCCCCTTGCTCCTCTGGGTTCATTACGCGCACCAGCATCCTTAGCCCTTGCTCTCGATTTTACTTTATTCTGAGCTCCTAGCCCTTTGCTTGCGAAGCCCTTGGCTTCATTAACCTCCGTCCGTTCCCTCGTTAGGGTCCAACCTAGACTCGTGAAGATGCCGAAGAAGGCCTCCATGGTAAAAAGCCTCCCCCTCGATGGTGGCTCCTCCTCCGTGCAGGCCCAAGCAGCGGCGGCTGCGGCAGCGACTGTGAAGGCCGCGACAAAGCACTACGGGCCGTATGACCTTCGCCCTCCCTTGAAGAAGTTCGAACAGACCCTAGAGCTGAAGAAGACGAGGTCCACGCCGGACTCCACCAATGACGCCTGCGCCGGCAAGGTCATCCAGTCGATCGACCTCAGTGTCTCGAAGCACGACATCATCCTCGCCCCGCGAGACGACGAGGCGGTGGTCTTCGCAGCCTTCTTAGAGGCGGGGCTCGGGATCCCAGTAGAGGGGCTGCTAGGCAAGGTGCTCCAAATGTACAACCTGGAGCTCCCCCAGCTGTCCCCGAACGTCGTAGCCCGCCTCACCATTTTTGAGTGGGCTATGAGGGCGAAAGGGTGCGAGGGCCGAGCGGACGTCTTCGCGGCCCTCCATGATGCAAACTGCCAACCTAAGAAGCGGACTTGCAAAGACGGAGTCGTCAGAGCCTTAGTCTTCGGTAGTGTTAAGTTTCAGCTTCGCCAAGAGTATAACGACTCTTTCCTAGCGAAGGCTTCGAACGACCGTTGGTACTCGATATGGGATCAGAATTGGTTTTACATCACCATTGGAGCGAACTCCCCCCTTCGCAGTACCAATGCCCTCATCTCGTACCATCGCCAGGCTCAAGTGGCGACGGACTTAACCGTCATCAGGTCCCGGGTCCAGCTCCTGTAAAAGGTGGCCCGAAGGATGAGCATGAGGGATCTCGCAGAGGAGTTCATCACCCTCCAGATCAGCCCCCTTGGGCACAGATGGCCGAAGGGCCTTTTCACGGACTCCGCGTCGGGCGAGCTGAAGGAGATCCCTTCGGAGTTTCTCAATGAGGCTTCGAATCGTAACCCTTTGAATTTTAGGCACTTCGCTCAATATTCTTAATCGTTTGGCTTCGTTGTTCTCCAGCCAAGCAAGACATGTTGATGCCAGAGGAGGCGATGAAGGCGGCGGAGCACGTCGTGGGTGCTCCGACCGTGAATGAGCGAAGCCGTCGCCTCGCTCTAGTCGGGACTTGGGAGAGGTACAACCGGATATGGACCCGGCTAGGTGATGACGAGGTGCCGGCGCTCCCGGAGCTCCCAAACCCCACCCTTTCGGAGGGGAAGAGAAAGAGGTTCATCGCCTTGGGGTTCATCGCCGCAGCGCCCGCGAGGTCCGATAGGCTCCGGAGGGTCGTCCTAGCCCCCACCTGTAGTGCTGGCAATCATGGCTTCGGGGGCGAGGTCACCGCCACCTCGGAGGTGAACTAGGAGGCGGAGGCTCCGTCGGCTCCCTTGGAAATAGACTAGGGTGACCTCTTCGACCCCCCAGACTGTCCGGACCTCTCCCCGATCACAGGAGTCCAAGGTACCTTGGTAGTTTGAACCCCTCTGCAGCCTTCGCTGCTAGCCAGTCCTTGACTTAGTATTTTTCTTACAGATGCTGCAGCTGCGTCGAAGGAGACCTCGGTGATCGTCAAGGCGGCGCCGTCGAGATCGTCGATGAGCCGGAGTCGTCAAACAGCAGTAGCAGCGGAGGGGGTAGCGGGGAGTCCCATGAGGGCTCCTCCACCGATGAAGATGACGACAACAACGAGGGGGCAGCCGATGGAGCCATCGCTCTGGCTCCTTTGACCACTGGGGCCGGGGTCACTGACCGAAGCCTGGGCTCGGGAGGGCGATGAGCAGGGTCCCCTTGCTGCGTCCCTTCATCTCGTCGGGACACCAGTCGGGGACATGGTGTCCCAATTCCTTCGGGGTAGCTTAGGCCCCGCAAGCAGCGACTTGGTAGCGAAGATGGGCCGCTACCATCACGCTGACCTCACCACAGTCGTCGAAGAAGCTCTGCTCCAGGTAACGGGGCCAAAGACTGGTTCGCTAGACACTCGTGTTTTTTCTTTGTCTTAACCTCCTTGTGCCGTAGGCCTTCACTTTGCTTCATGGGGCCATCCTCGCCATCGATCGTCAGGAGGACCTCGTAGCGAGGGACATCCGAAACCTTCGGCGGCAGGCTTTAGAGGCCACCCAGTGCCATCAACAGGCCGAGGCATCCGTCGAGGGGCTTCGAGCTGAAGTCCAGAGGGAGCGTGAGGCCAAGGCAGCAGCAGCTTCGGAGGTCGAAGGGCTCTGTCGGGCCAATAAATCCCTCGAGACCGAAGTCGAGTGGCTTCGCGCGCCAATGTGGCCTTGGAAGACGAAAGGGCCAAAGTCGAGCGGCTTCGCTCCGCCAATGTGGCCTTGGAAGCCGAAAGGGCCGAGGTCACCCAAGAGGCTGACAAGACCATCGCCACACTAAGTGACATTTTGGGGCACTTGGGGATCGAGTGCCGAACCCCCAGTTTTGACGCCAGGGACCCCATTCGGCACCGCCTTGGCTTCCTTCAGGCCGCTGCCCGCATAACGGAGAACACCTTGGAGGGCTTCGCTCAGACGGCGGGGAGGGTGGCTGGCCAAGGAGTCCTTCGGGTGCTTCATGAAGCCGGGTGCAATCATCTTGCAGCAGCGACCTTCGCCGAGAAGGTAGACTTTGGTGGCCCCCGCTTGATTTCGCCTGCTCCAGAGGTCGCCGCAGCCTGGCGCCTGCTTCAAGAGACTTCGAAGGCTCAAGCACAGGAGGCGGCCCTCGAGCTTCAGCAGGCCGTTCGTCACCGGCACGTAGGGCAGTACTCTCTGCCTGCTGGAGCGAACCCTCCTCCTCTGAAGGCCTAGATTTTAGGCCCACCTATAATACTTAGTAGTATTGTAATGTAATTTCGCATCAAGTATATTTAATGAAATACGAGGGCATTTTGGCTTTGTTTAGGCTCAAGATATGAGTGTTGAAATTGATGTCGAGGTACTCGAGGCCTCAAAGACGCTTTGTCAACAGTGGGTAGTATTCAAAGTAGCTAGATCAGAAGGCCGCTCTTGGTTCAAAATACCGCGCGGCTCCACGGGCGAAGTTATACCCGAAGTAGCCCAGGAGTTTTTAGCCTCCGTAAAAGTTGAGCCCCTTCGCAGCTCCTCTTCCTCCCCTAACTTAGGCGATTTTGATGAAGCCATTCCTGAAGACGGAGGGGTCCAGCCTTCGAACGTGCCAGAAGCGGGCGACGACGAAGCCCTAGACTTTTCGGCCTTTAATTCGAAGCCACCCACGACTCGGTCTTAGGCCGACCTACAGGCAGAGCGAAGGGCCTCTCGAGCTGCGAAGCGAGGACGGTCCCGCCCCGGCGAGGGCTCGTCGAGCCGAGGGGGTCCTTGTCGCAGAAAGAGCAACAAGAAACGGGGGTCCGCCTTCCCAGCGACGCGTGCCCGCTAGTTGTTAGGTTTTAATAGCGCTTTTTCATAATATTTTGTATTCGAAGTGTCTTGATGCACTTCGCATTTGTACTTATGATTTCGTCTTTAATGAAATTAATTCTTGTCTAGACTTCGCAGTTATATTTTGTTTTTGTACTTCGCACGAACTCGCTGCACTGACATAACTAATATTGCACGCACCGGCTTCACAACGAGCCTCACAGACGCTGCGCGCAAGGGGGGGCACCTATAATTGCATCCGATCGGAATGTGCTTCGGCATGGGCCTTTACGGCAAAATCGACGAGGTACAAATTACAAATACGAAGCTTACACAGTAGCGAGTTTGTGCGAAGTACAAAAATGAAATATAACTGCGAAGTCTAGACAAGAATGAATTTCATTAAAGACGAAGTCATAAGTACAAATGCGAAGTGCATCAAGACACTTCGAATACAAATATTACGAAAAAATGCTATCAAAACCTAACAACCAGCGGGCACGCGTCGCTGAGAAGGCGGCCCCGTGAAGCAAATCGAAGGCCTGCGACACAAGGAGGTTAAGACAAAGGAAAAACACAAGTGTCTAGCGAACCAGTCTTCGGCCCCGTTACCTGGAGCAGAGCTTCTTCGGCGGCTGCGGTGAGGTCAGCGTGACGGTAGCGGCCCATCTCCGCTACCAAGTCGCTGCCTGCGAGGCCTTCGCTACCCCGAAGGAATTGGGATACCATGTCCCTACTGGTGCCCCTGACGAGATGAAGGGACGCAACAAGGGGACCCTGCTCATCGTCCCCCCGGGCCCAAGCTTCGGTCAGCGACCCCGGCCCCAGCGGTCGAAGGAGCCAGAGCGGCGGCTCCGTCGTCTGCCCCCTCGTCGCCGTCGTCATCTTCTTAGGCGGAGAAGCCCTCATGGGACTCCTCGCTACCCCCTCCGCTGCTGCTGCTGTTTGACGACTCCGCCTCGTCGATGATCTCGACGGCGCCGCCTTGACGATCTCCGAGGTCCCCTTCGGCGCCAGCTGCAGCATCTGTAAGAAAAATACTAAGTCAAGGACTGGCTAGCGGTGAAGGCTGCAGAGGGGTTCGAACTACCAAGGTACCTTAGATCTGTTGGCGTAATTCAGAACTATGCAACAGGTTTAAATGTTAAGAACCTCGAAAGGTTCGAAGTGTATACCAGGGTTCGAACAGTGCTCTAGGCCTCCGAACGGATAATAGCCTTCGGGCAAGAGTTGTATTTATTACTACTCTGTGAGTTCGATCCCCCCTACCCTGCAAAGGGGAGGGTATTTATAGGCACAATTACCATGGGGTAATACGAAGTTACCCCCTACTCCTAACCGACTATTACAGCAGGAACAACGAATTTATATAGGGGCTGTTTAGTAACCCTCCGTGTGAACGAACCCGAACGCATGTCTTATCAGAGGGGACAAGAATACCGCGGTTTCGAGACCACTTGTCAGGTGGTCTCGGAGGCTTCGTACCCCGCAAGCCGAAGGGGGCTTCGCCATGAGCCCAAGCAAAGCATCAACCTGCTTCTTAGAAGGAGAGCTTCGCAACCAATATTGTTGGAGCTCTGTTAGGGTAAAATAACTTCCCCGACAGCCGGCTTTCATCTTCAGTGTAAAACTGATACATCTTGCATTAACATCTCCATTGTTTCAGACTTTGAATGGAGAGCAGAGCTCGAAGGGCATCTTTCAGTGCACCAATTGCTGCTAATGCCATTAAGGAGTAACACCCCCATCAGTGTCGTTTTGATGTCACCAATGGAGGTATATAATTACCAATTGAAGTATGGTTAACCGGCAGGTGTCGCGGCTGGTTTCTCTTCCACGTTGATGCTGCTCTGTCCATCTACCCAAGAAGAAGAGGAGGGAGATGCATGCAATGGGAGTGGCGGCGACCGTTCTTGGCATCTGAACGTCTGCGCCGTTGAATCGAATCGAATTCCTGACGCTGTGATGCGTCGGCATCGACGCATCCGCTGTTTGATGCAGAGAGCAGAGGACTGAAGCAACGATAGGGATGTATTATCCGGAAGAATCCAGTTCGATAGGGTTCGTACCATCCGGAGTCCGAGTGATTTGACCTGGAATTCCATGCAAGCATGCTGCTGGGTTTTGATATTGCCACACGAGCGTCGGCCGGCGTCGTGGCGTGGCGTGGCTGTGCTTGTGACCATGACCAGCTAGCTGCAGCTGCAGAGGACACTGGACATGCAAGACAAGAGTGACGGATCCATCTCCTCACGGATTCAGCTTCTCTGACTTTACAGGAGCGACTACCCTCTGTAGTCGTCGATTCGGCCTGTTCAGTGTGGATCTGACTGTACAGAGCCCTCTCTAACTGCTGCCAGGTGGGTCTCATCACGCGTGAAGTCTCCATTCAGCAATTGTTCGATCTCGATTGTACGGTATGGAGAGGATAACTGTTCTCTGTAGTCGACTTTGCCGACTGCAGAGGATCTCAAATCAAGAGTGACATCAAACTAATAAGTGTCATGATAAATGGCAAGCACTTAAAAGGAAGAAGAAAAGAGATGACACGGTTACATGAACACAGATGCCAAATTGCCAACAACGTTAGGCATTTAAGCGGCTTGTCTCAACGACCACCTCATGGCAATATGGCATTCAAGTTGGCGCGTGCCACTTGAGCGTACGCTAGACTTTCGTACCCATCATTCATACGTACATGCCAGTTCATGGAGCTGTGTAGCAGATGATCATGAACGTAGTGACGCTGATGGAGTAGAACGATTCTTCTTTTAGGGTGTGTTTGGTAGCTTTTAAATAGCAAGATTGTAAATTCGGGATGAGGAGAAGTAGCCTGAAAAGATATAGGCTGAGTAGATCTAATATTTGGTGATGTTGATTGAACGGATATAATAAATGGTGAGATTTTGTTTAGTTAGTTGTATGAGCAGGTGTAGTCTACTCAGTCTATGAGATTGATATATGGGTCAACTATCTTCATCCTATATCTACCGGTATAAGACTGAGAGTGAAGCTTAATTTGTGCTTATGAGCAGATTCAACCATCTTACACCCACTCATATAAGTATTGTAGCAGATTTAATCATTTAAACGTCCTTCCTTTTATGATTATATGGATCAACTTAATGAATGTATAATAACTTTTCTTTTAAGATTATATGGATCAACGAATGCATGATAGCTGCGCACGAGCAACTAAACACGACACCCTTGGTTTCTTCTTTAAGAGGCGAGTGTAGAGTAGAGATGAGTTGTGCACGTACTTGAATCACGTCCCGACCGGACTGTAAGAGCAGTACAAACGTTTGTTGGACGTATATGTCCTTTTGATTCTTCCGAAAAATAGTGATATAACCGTGCTTTTGCTAGCTCTCTACATGAGTTCACTCTTCAGTTCGAGTAGTGATTCTTCTACTCCCTCTATATTCTACCAGACTTTATTTTTAGCAATTTTTAACATAATGCTAGTACGGAAAAATGACTTGTGTGTCCTTTATCAACTCTGTTAGCTCTAATTTGCTGATCAGGTGTCACTAGGTTAACCATAGTCTATTAACTGTACAGATTCGATAATCTGGATAACTTTTATTTGAATAACCTAGGTTTTTAAGGTGCATCAGGCCCAATATAACAAATGGTTCCAATTGTTCTAAGATTCGTGTTTTATTTTATTTATAAGTGCTATTTTGTACATATCTATTTATTATACTTTATTTGGTACTAGACCATTGATTTGGCATGTTTATATTATATAGTAAGTAAAGTTTTTTCATGTTGAACCTTTTCATTTAAAATTCTCAGAGTGGATAATCTGAATATAAGGCACATC
>KE371374.1:93916-119684 GCA_000418225.1 Zizania latifolia
GGCCACTCCGACGCTGACATCTACGCCGCCCTCCGCGAGTGCAACATGGACCCCAACGAGACGACGCAGAAGCTGCTCAACCAAGGTCGTTTCCCCTCCTCCCCGTGCCCCCCGCACCTCCCCGATCTGTTCGGCTCGATCTCCTGCCTCGTGCTGGAACCTAGGGTTTTGCGCGTGCGCGCCCCCGCATTGGTCGGTGCCGCCGGTGCCCGTGTGCTCTGCGGGGCCGCCCGGAATTGGGATTGGCGTCTAGGGTTTTTGTAGCTAAAACAATCTGGAGCAGTTGAGAACTTGAGATGGCGCTGTTATTGATTTGGGACGGCTCGTTCGATATTTCTAGTGTTCTACCTGCTTATAGGGTGAGTTGGTTTGGGCTTGTTAATCGATAGGTTTATTGATTAGAACTTTGGATTTACTGATGATTTTGATTAACCAAGCTCAGCCACGTGGATTGATCTGGCATAGAGGTATCATATGGAGGTAGTATTTGTTTAACCTTTCTAGCTCAGCAAAACAAAAGGCTGTATCTCGATAATTTCCATGAGCTACTTTTTTAATTAGACATGCCTGAGGTGTTGTCAAGTAGAGAAGTTTTTCGAGTCTTTTACTGAAAGAATTGCATTGCTTAGTGCAAGCACTGGTTGTTCTTTTCCAAAAAAAGGCAAAAACTTAATCAGTGGGGATATGACAGGCTACAGACACATGTCATTCAACTTATTTAGTTATTTATATTTATGACATCACCTTATTATAGATGAAATATGTTATGCCTGTCTTATCTCCATGGTCATAATTATTATCGTGGTTTGCATTTGCAGATCCATTTCATGAAGTGAAAAGAAAAAGGGACAAGAAAAGAGAGGTAATACATCTGCAGTTTTCGAACAGAAAAAATCGATATCAATGAAGCCTGAGAAATGTGTTTTTATTTTTTTGCATTAGCTCATTTACTTCATAACCAACTTCATATATAGTTAGGTTTGGTAAGCCTTTTTAATAGTGGTTGAGTAATTGTTGTTGTGGCAGCAAATTAAAATATTTGCATAAAAAATTTAACACCTAAATACGTGAATTTGATTACTGATTCTAGATTTGCCATAATATTACGCTGTGCAATTTGAAACTTAAATGGATTTCAAGTTTGTATCTTCCGTTGATTGATAATATTATTAGTTTTTGAGTCTCGGTGTGTTACATTTTGGTTGCTTCTGTCTACTCTTACAACTAGTAAAGTGTACCATGGTGTTAATTGATGGTTAGCTAACATTTGATCATACTTGCTTTTGTGTTGAAGTGATCTGTGACCCACATTTGAGGCTTTTATACAAACGAGATGTTTTCATCCACTGCTTAAATTCACACATTGCTATGCATCTTTCTTTTTGATTAAGAATATCTGCTACTGTTTCAGAGTGCTGGGCAGAAAAGTGCCGCTGATACTTCAGCACAAATTGAGCACAGCTCACAGTGGACAAAGCCACACACACAAAGGGTTGAGAATGATCAAAGAAGACCTCACAGCCATGCTCAGGCATCTGGTAACACATTTGAATAATATTGTCATAACTTGTTGAAATTAGGAATTTTCTCCATTTGCGATAAACCACTTCCAGAAAACCAGTTTTGAGATTAACCAAAATCACATCATTTGGATCATGTTGTCAATATACTTTATTTTTTTTATATAGTTACCATAAAAAACTTGTATCCCTATTCAATCCCAAATATTTTCATCACTGCTTTGGTCCTTCACCACATCTTTGTCTAATGGTCACAAATTCACAACTTGTCACTATCATTTTGAGCTCACATATAATGGGATAAAACAATAAGGATAAACTGACAACGTCTTGAAGATAAAGTTGTGTTTAGAGTGAGATGGAGTACTTGACTACTTGCGCACTGGCCCACGTGAGCTTTCAGCATGGCCTAATCATTACATTATGTGATTGTTTCTAATTCTTCCCTGTAACTCATGAATGGTGTGTGCAATGGAATGTAGTTCCATATGAAAATGGAATTATGTGTTGTAGTCTGCCTCCAAGAGTTCAGTTTTTAATTTTTGCCTAGTTTTTGAGCGGACAAGAATAAATTTTGATGGCAATTGCAGTTAGAATCGATAATACACCAGTCCTGTGGCAATGCCCACTCTCTTGGACGTTCTTTTCAATATTTGTACGTTGATAAAAGGGTGCAGTTATTGTGATTTCAGGAGAGGTTAAATAGCTTGATTTAACCAATAGGGGTATGTATGGTCATTTCAAATTAGCTTTTTCATAGAATTAGTGATTGATCCATTTTTATGGTGGGCTTAGACAATTATTTTTAAATGAAGGGATTAATTAACTAATAAAAAACTGAGATTTACAGCTTTAGGACGTATCCATGTTATTTGCTTGTTCAACCTTCCGTTTGACATTTCGTTACTCATGCATGAATCTGTCTGAACATTTTTGTTTACTTGACTTAGATGATATGCTGTCACAAGGTACATTTAAAAAAAAAAATTTAAACCATGTAAAACATGCTTTAATTTAGATAATTTTTGTTAAATTGCTGGTTGGTATAAATCTTATTAGTTAAACTATGGTTTTCTTTATCTTCAACTTTAAATGTATTTATGTTGCCTGGTAGGTAGGTACCACACATAGAAGCTTTTTTGCCTTCATAGTTTGACATGTCTGTAACAAGGGCTTGATTACATCATTTTTCCTGCCTTGTATATTTTTTACCTAATTGGTTGGCATGGCTTGATGTAGGTCCTAACCGGGAATTTTGGGTTGTGAGGGACAACAGGCATGGTGTGATTGAAAACAGACCAGAGCTAGGATACAAAGGTTCAGCAAATGTAAAAGTGTCTGAAAGGAGGTACGACTGGCTTATTGTTTGATGACATTTCCTTCTGGTCCTTGTTATTATGTTACTACTAGTTGGTTATTTTTAGACCTGATCAGAAATCGTTCTATACTTCTATGTCTGGGCTAAAGCATAGGTTCACCTGTTTATTTATTTGTTCATCACAATATTTTTCTTTGTAATGCAGTGACAATGTTTATTCAAATACCTATATTGATGTAATTGAATACATGGTGGTTAGATATAGTTGGTTTGGTTAACACCGTAGATAGCAAACAACATTGAACATTCAATGTGCTAATTATATCTTATTTTCTTTTTTCTTGATGACCTGGAATGCACTTCTCAACCTTTTTTGAACTGTTTTAAATCTGTTATATGAAAATTGTATCATTAGATTTATCCTTAGAAATGCTTTCATAGTGGAGTATCACAAGTGCACTATTATATCTTGATGTAAAGTTATAGAAGGTATTATCAAAGTAGCAGCTCGAAGACCGTGACAAATCAAGAACTTTAATTAAGAAGGAACAGATGTAGTAATTAACAAATTTATTTTAATTTTTACAGCCAGAACTAAAATACTTTAGTACTTTAGTATAATTGATAAATCTTCGCTTGCCTAACTAGCCTGTGCATTAACGATTTTCTTATTGTCAGTTGTCTTGCATGTGTGCACCTAACATCAAACAAACATTTTGCTTAATGAATTGTTTCTCTGTAGTGTGTCTGTAGCTCAGTCTGGTCGGAACCATCCTCCAGCTACAACTTCAGAAGGCCAGATGACACAAGGTGCGAAGCACAACTACAACTCTGACTTGCTGCATATGAAGAGCTCCCAGGATGATCAATACCCTCAGAAGTATGTGAGGCCATATTTGAAGAACTCCCAGGATGATCAACACCCTCCTACTTCTGATCCAGCTCACATCCCATCAAATTTGCAAAATGCTGGAGGTGGTGCTGGACTTGTTCGACGCCATGTTGGAGGAGTTGGTGCACCAAGGCAGCTCTCTGCACGTTCAAGTTCACATTTGCATGTGTCAAGTGGTGGTTTTCATGTAAATAACCAGAGGGGAAATTTTGTCCAAGGTGGGCTATCTGGTCGTCATTTTATGTCTAAAAACGTGCAGTCCAACCATAGAACTGCTTTAGATTCAGTATATCGTGGCAGACCTGGTGGCAGATCTTTTGTTACTCCTAGCACCGGCAAACATCAACAGGGACCTGCCAACAACCAGAAAGGTAACATTCTTGAAGGTATTTGTGCTGTTCATTTGGTTACACAATACACAAAAAGTGACAATATTTTCTTTAGTAGTTATGTTCGAGACTTGAAGATGAAACAATCGATATCTTCTCATGTTACCTATTATAGGATGTTCAATCTCTTTGCTCATTGGTTGCTAGGACTAAATGTGGGTTGCTTAGTACTTAGAAGGTGAACAATTTGAATGATGTAGTAAACGACATAAATTTGACATCGTTCCGAATTTTCCGATCTTATGTGATTCTTTAATTTGTTGGCTCATCTTGGAAATGTCATTTATTCAGCGCATTTTGAAAATAATAGCCCTTTTCAGAAATAAAAAAGGTGTCTAGTTGTTCACTATCAACACCTTACATTGTCATGAACAAGAATGAAATAAGTGATGTGCATTTGTGCTGAATCATTGAAGGATAAGCACAAACTTGTTTTTTATATATTTCAATTGGCTGTCTTATACTGGTCTATTTGTCACTTCATGTTCCACTGAACTCACACCATAACCAAATTTTATGTGTTTTGATATCATAAAATTGCTTCATGTGCCACTGAACCTCATACCATGCCCAATGTGTAGCTTATTTCATGTTCTATATTCTCTAATACTATAGTCAAACAAGCTTATAGAATAAAGAACTAATTAGCTGGCTCAATGCAATTACAAAGATTCACAAATTATAAATTAGCATCCAATGTGAGGTTGAAATGTGGTGCTTCGGGGCACATGTCGATAATGTGTGTTATTATTATTGTTGTTGTCATTTTATCTTAGAGGTGAGTGTAAATGTGTAATACATGTTCTCTCTCTGCAGCCACACAGCCAGCTAAGGAATGGAAGCCAAAATCAACGAAAAAGTTTCCCAACACTGATGCTGATAACATTGGAACAGATGTAATAACACCTTCAGTTAGCAACACCGACAAACCTAATGTGTTGGATGAAAATGTGTTATGTGATAAAATTTCTCAAGCTTGTATACACGAGATGGAACATGTGATTATCCCTGAACATCTCCGTGTACCAGAGTATGAGCAGACAGGATTAAGGTTTGGCAGTTTCCTGCTTGGGTCTGGTTTAGAGCAAGTACCAAACTCAGAAAGTCCATCAGAATCTGAAGAACAGGAACAGTTAGGTGAACCTATGCCAATTGCATGAATTGCTGATTCTTTAACAATATATAGAATGATTACTTAAAAATAAGTGCAATTCTTGACTGAAATTGCTTCTTTACTGCATAGAATTGACATATACTCTAGCTAAAAAACAAAATCGTACTGTATGCTGTAGTGCTTTTCCACATATTAATAATATCTCGTTTTCTTTAATATTTTTTTAGAAATGTGATCACGGTGAATATTTTGAAACCTGCAATACTGCATGATAAGTTGATTAATGTTCTGATTTCTTTCTCTGTTGATAATTCTAGCATGTCATAGCTAAATCTGTTGTGAATTGTTCTGGTCAGGGCTCTCAGCCATTCGCCAAATATAACATTGTTTTATCCTCTTCGTTACATGTAGTATACAAGAACCAGTTCAACTTTCTGTCCAAGAGGACTCATCGGGTGATGGACATGATGAGGTAGATGAGCAAGCCAGATCTTCACAATTCAATCTATCCACATCAATGGCCGAGATTTCCTTGCCGCCATCTGAGGATAGCGCAGAAATGAACAGCGAAGAAGTTGAGAATGATGATGGTCTTGGGTTGGTTCAGAGTGATACTCCACTTGGACCTGTGGATGGCCAAAATATGCAAAGTGCCTCAAATTTGACTTCGTTTTCTGTAAGTCAATAAAGCAGAGTTATACAGAAACACTACTACTTTTTAGTTGGCTAATTTGGATGTTCCAATAATTCCATTTTGTTGCCATTTGTTTAGGTTATTTATTATGTATGGTAGTGTTGACACAGTTTTTTCAGAGACTCTTGGACCTTTGAATGAGTTAGAATTTTTTTCAGACGTATGATCATGAAGATCCTAATATGCATCCAAATAACGAGGTGCAGTTGTACAGACTAGTGGAACCAAATGTACATCCACAAGTAATGGCTTCCCCTTCTCAGGTAAATTTACCGCTTGAGTTCAGTTGTACTTGGATTTCATTGTATGCATATTCTCTGAAAGGAATGCTATACCTTCATCACTGACTCTATCTGTAAGCAGGGATACCCTTCGGAAAATCCTGAAGCAGATAATGCGGTGCAAGTGTTCAGAATACCAGAATCTAATGTCCATTCCCAAGTACTACCGTCCACATCTGAGGTGGCACTACTTGTTACCTTGCAATCAACCCAGTTTTACCTTCTATTTTGTGTTCTCTGTCTCATTATCTGTTACCCACCTATCTGTTTAACATGTCCTTCTGTTCTTTCCCCAGTATCATGTTGAGTAGGGCTGCAAATGAATCAAGTTTGGTCATATTTTGGTTGTACTTGCATTTCTTTTCTGAGAAGGCTTGCTACCAAGCATAAACTTGTGTATATTCCCCTTACGAATAGATGCCAAAAGATAGGTTTGGTTTTAATTGTTCTGTCATCTGTGTTAGATTGACCAACAAGGTCATGAGGCTTGAGCTTTTGCTGCCTTTGCTGTTCATTTGTTTTTCATAAATAATGTTTCCTTGACCTCTCAGTCAACCCCTGGCAACATTTATTCAACATAATGTATTGAGGACAAGTACTTTTGTTTTGTAATGAATTGTGACAACTGGTATCATTCATTTCTTCTACTTATGCAGGCCCTAAGTTCACAAATAGTGAGCAGCAGTCCTGTTGCAATGTCTCAACAGTTGCAACATATATCCCAGCTGCAACAAGCAGCACAGTTATATCCTCCAATTCATATGCAACATTTTCCAAATTTCATGCCCTACCGTCATCATATCTATTCTCCGGTTTATGTCCCACCCATGGCCATGCCAAACTTTCCAACAAATATCCCTTATCCATCGAATGGAAATAGTTATCTTCAGATGCCAGGAGGAGGTTCACATTTAGCAGCAGGTGGCATGAAGTATGGAGTTTCACAGTATAAGCCTGTTCCAGCTGGTAGCCCTTCTGGTTATGGAAATTACACCCATCCAGCTGGTTTCACAATTAGTTCTCCTGGTGTTATTGGAGCTGCTGTTGGTGTTGACGATGTCAATAGGATCAAGTACAAGGATAACAACCTTTATGCACCATCCCCACAGGTACAATTTATGGATGCCTGAAGTTAGATATGGATTACCATTATTATTCTGTTTTCTTGTCAAGTACTATGAATGCAGGATGATAGCTCAACCTTGGGCTATGATCCTGCATTGCTTGCTAATGAATTATCTAATTTTGTTTGGAGTAGCAACCTTAACCCTCTAATACAGTAAAAGAGAAATATGGGAGAATCTTGTCTGCAATGTGAGAATTTAACTAGAATGATAAATTGGGCCAATGGAAGGCTGTGTACCTCTACTTTACAATTCGAAGATAATTCCTTTTTATGCTTTTCAGGAGCGTGCCTTCACAATATTTCTGTCATTCTGTGCCTTGCTCCATTCACAAATTGCCTAATCGGGATGTCTTTCACAGGTGGAGACATCTGATATCTGGATTCAGACACCTAGAGAGATGCCGCCTTTGCAGTGTCCCCCGTATTTCAATTTATCAGGCCAAGCAACATCTGGAGCTTTTGTTCCAAATCCTGGGAATGCATCATTCAATGCTACAGCTCAATCCTCCCATGCGCAATTCCCAGGCCTGTACCATCCACAACAGCCTTCCTCAATTGTAAGTCCACATCCCATGGTGCATCAGCAGGTCCCATCAGCAATTGGTCCAAGTGTTGGAGTTGGTGTGGCTACACCAGCCCCTCAAGTAGGGGCTTATCAGCAACCCCAGCTTGGTCATTGGAGACCGGGCTTTTAAAAGTTCATTAATTATCTGTAATTAGGGGGTCACAAGAGCCTTTATGTAACAAAATAGGCTCCTTTTAACAGGAAGCACCTTTGTTTTTAGTGCAGCTCTTTCTGATCTATTTAAGGTATAACAGGGTTTTGTTAGCTTTTCTCCCCCAGGTGAATTCAGTATCCCTCCTGAACTAGTATGATGTAGATTGTGAGCTAAACATGGGCAAAGTTGCAAGCAGAGGTTGAATGCTGTCTATTTTATTCTTTGTTTACCTAATCTATTTTGCATGTTTACTGTGTTTGAAAGCTTAGCAGCGTGTCTCTTGAATAACCAGGTTACTCATCTTTGATGGTTTCAATTGAAGCAATCATCACGTTTTCAATTAAATCGTTATTTTCTGTAAGTTTTGTTCCATCAACGCAGCAGTTTGTTTCAATACTCAGGTCAAGAGGTGTAATCACTATTCCTGGAGAAGAAATGAAATTACTTTGTTGTTCTTTGGGACTTGTTATCTTGATGCCTTTTATGTGATGTTGGAAGTGATGCAACTCTGTTATTGGGCCTGCTGATGCAGATTATTTATATTCTGCATACGCAAAATAATGAAGTTGAACCGTGATAAATTCCTTGCTGGGAGGACGTCTTTCTGGCATATGTCCAAATGCTGCTGTTGTCAATGCATACGATTTAAATGCTGTTCCAAATAATTTTATTCGACGGTATTGTTTTACTATTATATTGGATACGCAATGCGTTAATGATCTGTTTGGTTTCTTTCAACTCGTAATAATTTTATTCGACGGTATTGTTTTACTATTATATTGTTAAACCTTATTGTTTCTGTGGAGCAAACAGTATGTGGGTATTAACTTCCTCGGTGGTTAAACCTGCAATTTTTAATGATAAAGTATTCTCATATGTCTATTCTGGATTGACAAGTACATTTTTTTGACAAATCTATCTCAAAATTTATTACAAGTTGTCATGGCCAATGGACCATTTCTGGGCCGGACACTGTGGGGCCTACACGCGCCGGCGTCTCACCGGCTGGCCATCTCGCGCGCGCCACAGAAAACGAACCAAAAATGGCCGAGCGAAGAAGGCGAGGGGCCGGCCGGACGGCGCGCGACCGCATCGCCATCGCCATCGCCCCCCTCCGAGTCCACGGGCCGAGGCGAAGCCAAGCCGCGAGGCGCGCGCGCGGGCGTGGGCGTCGCCTCCCCTCCTCCGCCCTCCGGCTGGCGGGTTGTGGGTCTCTCCACCCAATGCAGGTCGTGCCGGCGCCGATGGCGCCTCCCGCTCGCCGCTAGAACTCTCCGCCTGCGGGGTGCTTGTGGCCATGGCGTCGCGGCGGCACCGGAGGGCTCTGCCGCCGCCGCGGGCGGGGATTGAGGCGCCATGTTCGGCGGAGCCTCCGCCCAGCGCGGCGCCCGAGGCCGAGGCGGGCAAGGAGAGCGTCACCGTCACCGTCCGCTTCCGCCCCCTCAGGTTTTGGTTGGCCGATCGTTAGGTTTGAGTTTGGATTTGGATTCTGGGCAATGTGGATTCATTTGGGCGGTGGTTCTCTGTGCGTGCGTGTGAAGCCCACGGGAGGTTCGGCAAGGGGAGGAGATAGCGTGGTACGCGGACGGCGAAACCATCGTGCGGAACCAGCAGAATTCCAACACCGCTTATGCCTACGGTATGAATCGGTCTGGACGGTGATTCGTCGCACTCGTGTTATTTCAATGCTAATGGAGTAGTTGCTTTTTCACGATATTGATGCGGAATTTACTGCATTTTACTGTGAAAATGTGGATTCCTATGAGATGGCAATAGTAGAACGAGTAATTGTCCAATTCAATTCAGTAATAAGTGAGACTTCCCAATGGTATTGGAGATGTGGTGGACTGTTTGAGGCAGAAATTAATAACTAAGCTATCTTCATATAGTTAAACGGTAACAATTGTGGTCTTCGTCATACATGCTTGACAATTGCATAACTTTGATACTTGGTACAGCTTGATTCTATATTATGGTTTGATTACACGGGTTAGTAATACTTTGAACTATCACATTATTGCTGCATTACGAGTTAGTGACTGTACATTGCTATTTTTACTTTGTTGGCTTTATCAATGAGCTAGAATTAAAAATTTCATGCAAAACCTTGACCATGCCGCTGTCATAATACAAATAAGTTGTTACTAATTGGGTACCATTCAAAATGGGGAAAAACATGCATAAACACTGTAATTTAAGGCTCTTTCGTCCCATATTACATATAACCCTCATAAAAATGTCAAAAAATTATCCTGAAACAGCTAACATGTGAGCCAACGATGGTATTTTCCAATTGACACCTTTTTATGGTACTCTTGCAGTTGCTTATTTACACTTAACGTTCTACAGTAACAAATTTAGAAGCACTAAATTGCTTTGGAGTTCATCTACAACTTCCTTTTTCAACACACGAAACTATAATTTGTATGGTAAACTATGCGCAATGCAAGGACATAAAACCTCGTTTTTGAGGTTTTTAGGAGAGGAACATCCATAATACTAATAATAAACTCTCCTTTTCATCTTTTCATTATTAGATGCTAATATGAAATTTCATATCTAGATCGAGTCTTTGGACCAACGACAACAACACGCCATGTGTATGATGTTGCAGCTCGATATGTTGTTAGTGGTGCCATGGAGGGAATAAATGGTATTGATCTTTTGTTATCTTATTCCTATATTCATTTTATTTTTTTAAAAAAACTAATTCTTACAAGAATGAAGAGCCACTGTTGTTCTCTCAGATGATCTTTATTGTTTATTTGAATTTACAAAATGTTCGGGGTATGTTAGGAACATAACTGAAATATCTGCAGTTGAACTGAAAAATATTGATCCATGTGAAAGTTCATTGATACAATTGATCTTCAATGGTGAAATTTAGATGTCGCTACTGTTTGTTGTATCCGGGGAATGACAAACTTCTATTTGTTCTTTATCATAGGTACAATATTTGCATATGGTGTTACAAGCAGCGGAAAGACACATACAATGCATGTAAGAACATACACATCACTACATCAGTGAACTTGTTTTAAATACCTCTTTTTCAACTAACTCATGGCATTGAATGATTGATTCTTTCCCCTATAAGTCATAATGGGAGCTGTCCAAAATTTTCTAGGTAATATGATATGTGATCTCAGCTTCATGCTGAGAAGTAAAGCTCTCCTGTAAATTAGAGTGCAATCTATGTTTGCTTTACCTTCCATTTCCATTACAAGTCTGGTACCTTTGTATTTCCTTTTACTTGGCAGGACATCAGAAATGCTGACCACTTCTCTAGTTCTGTACAATTGGTTTTCTGCCTAATAATTTGGTTATATGTTGTACCATTGAATCATTGACCCCTTCATTGAAGCACGCTAATTTTCATTTATCTTTCTTGAAGTGTGCCATTTGCATCAGTATGCGTTTTTTATTTGATTTTTTTCTAATAAACTGTAGTTTGTACATATTCTAGAAAAACAATTATTTCTTAAGTTCTTCATCTACACTTATTTTATGAGCAGGGAGATCAACGATCCCCAGGGTTAATACCTCTGGTTGTGAAAGACACTTTCAATATAATACAAGAGGTATTCTTTGGTATCCATATGATCTATTCACTATGATTCAACCAAGTTTTTGCCATGGCATAATCTATGGTTTTTCCCTTATATTTCTATTAATGTTTTCTTGTAGACCCAAAACCGAGAGTTCCTCCTGCGTGTATCATACTTGGAAATATATAACGAGGTCTGTCATTCCCTATGTTTGTATTTTTTGACTGTTTTCCACTTTTCCTAAGACCAAAACCTAACCACAGTTCATACTTAGATATATCAACTAAAGAAAAGAAAATATAGCATAGCCACCTGCAATTGTTTGGATCTTAAGTGAAGACTGTAATCCCTTTTTTTTGCAAATAAGCGACAATTTGGAACCAGAGTTGCTTAATGCAATTGACAAACTAACTGTTTGTGCTTGCCTGGTTTACTTACATTTTTCACAAAGAAAAGTTTGCAGTTGCATATTTGTGATCTAGGAAGGTGTTTTTTGAAATTATTTTTGAATGTTGTATTATTTATGTTCTGTTATTATGAACTAATCGACTAAACTACATAATCCTGTGTACGGCTCATTCTATATTTTATTAATTGGAGAGATTCTCTTGTTATAGGTTGTCAATGATCTACTAAACCCTGCAGGGCAGAACTTACGGATTAGGGACAATCTTCAGGTAGGACATGCCGCCTTTATTAAGTAATAGAATGTTCCTTGGGATTGTCTCCAACTACAAAGTGTGGATACATCTGAAAACTCATGTATCAGTATTGGATACTGTCGGATATGCATCGGGCATTTTCATGATTAAAAAAGAAAAGAATTCCCAATAACTCCTGGAATGGAATGATTAGGTGCTATGGGCAGGGTATTGTAGCGTGGTACTGTAGCAATTCTATTAGGAAAGAAACTGCCTTCCACAATAATAATATGCGTTACCTAGATAATATGTTAGGTTATTAGGATAGAGATATAGTTGTTTTTTATTACATCTATTAGTTAGGAAGGTATTGACTTTAGTTAGGAACTAGAGATAGAGATTAGATTGGTTTCCATAGATTAGTTCCTTTTATGTCAAGCTAGTCCTTCCTATATGTATAAAGGGATCCCATTTACTCTATTATCAAGCAATTAATGAATCTCTAAAGTTAGTCATAACTCATAAGCCTGCCTCTCTTAACTTGACAGGAAGAAGCTCTACTGGAGCTACTAGAGAGCGAGTGCCCTATCACCCAGTGTTTGAACCCTTACCCTAGCAAGCCCATAACATTTTGGTATTAGAGCCATGATCTCTGAGGAGTGGGTTGTCATAATGCATTGAGATATTGGACCAGATGAACGCCAAGTGGAGCAGCACCAAAGAGATCCCCTTCGTTGTCCTTGCTCCTAGTGATTCCGCCGCCGCTGCTAATGTCCATCTCTCCACGCCGCTTCCACTAGTGACGCCGATGCCAACTCCGTCGCCTCCCCCAATGACACCTGCACCGTCACCACCGTCCCCGCCTTCTCCGATGACACCACAACCACCAACACCATCCCCGCCTTCTTTGGTGAAGCGGCTACCACCGACGTTGTCCCTGCCTTCTTCAATGACGCCAACGCCGTCCCAACCTACACCAGCGCCAACGACACCATCAGCCCCGCCACTTCCACCTGGGTTGCCGCCAACAATACAATCTCCATCTCTTCCCAAACGGTCTCGCTCGCTGCCTTTGACAACGCCATCTCCTCTAACGACTACTCCTAAGTCCTAACTTCACACCATCTGCATGTCACCAAGGACTTCAACCGTGGCCACCGCCGCAGCTCGAGGACGAGCTGCCTCGCCATGAGGGGTGTAATGCTATGGGCAGGGTACTGTAGCACGGTACTATAGCGCGAGTAGTGTAGCAGTGCTATTATGAAAGTGACTGCTTTCCACAATAATAATGTGTTATCTAGATAATATGCTAGGTTATTAGGATAGAGATATAGTTATTTTGGTATTACATCTATTAATTAATTAGGAATGTATTGATTTTAATTCCTTTTATGTCAAGCTAGTCCTCCCTATATATAAAGGGATCCCATGTACTCTATTATCAAGCAATCATTGAATCTCTAAAGTCAGTCCTAAGCCTCAGAGCCTCTCTTAGCATGATAGGGAGAAGACCTGCCGGAGCTACTAGAGGGCAAATGCCCTATCCCCTGGTCTTTGGACCCTTACCCTAGCGAGCCCATAACATCAGGAGGGAACATTAAGGCTTGGATGCAGGCTTTGCGAGAATATTATCCATGTTAGCATTTAGCAACACTAGAATTAGAATTAAGATACATCTACTAAAGGTTGAAGTATATATATGCAAACATTTCGGCGTGTTAGTATTTTGCAGGGAATGGTGTACCGGGTGTCATGCATCTATCAGTGTATCAGCATATCCAGACATCACAGTTTTCCAAATTAGTATTGCCCATTGTTCACATGGATGCATGTTGTCAAGTAGGCTGTGCATGTTTAATAGGTCCAAGTCTAGACTTAGATCATATTTTCTTCTATACAACAATTGAGATAATTTGACCAGTGAATTTTGCCTAATTCCATGGGAGTTTCCCCAATATAGAAATCACCTGATGGATGAGATGCACTTGTAATAGTTATCTGATTTGATAACATGTCTGATCACACATAAGCTATGAATTGCTTAAGGTGAATTCAGTGTATCATTGTTTTGATCAATGTTGCTGATTCTTCTTGATTTTGATATTCATATCTCAGGGAACATTTGTTGAGGGGATAAGGGAAGAAGTAGTGTTATCTCCTGTACATGCTTTGTCACTTATTGCAGCTGGAGAAGGTTAGTTTTCTCCTCTATGATTTTAAATGGCTATTTTATGCACCTTTGTCAACACGATGGATTTTCAAGTATAATCCTTATCTCGCGGACATATCTTCTTTTTGATAGATATCATACATACTATCATGTAACAAAGCTCAATATTCATAGTAGAAACAATGCAAATCGACAACGAAAAGTATGTGAGATCATCTTTTGGCTACTATGGGATTTCTTGTGAAATTGTTGTTATAGCTAAGCGTATGTGTAGTTTGTCATGAATTGACCCATCTAGACAAGGATGAGTAGATTATATAATTTATATGAATAGAAGGCATGCCGTTTCATTTTTGGTTTGGATGAACGGTTACATCTTGCATCGGCATTATTAAATGGGCAATTTTTCTGAGAGAGAAAATTAAATGGATTATCTCAGTCTGGCATTAATAAGATTCTGTTGGATTGGTATTGTTTTGTATATTCTTCCAGTCTCATAGTTGTGGATCAATGCACTTACAGTTTGTGCCTGGTCTACTTTTTCAGAGCATAGACATGTTGGATCCACTAACTTCAATCTGCTAAGTAGCAGAAGCCATACAATTTTCACACTGGTAATAGTTATGTATGTTTTGTATTAAAAAAAGAATCTATGAATCCCTCTGTTTGATGTGTAAAATATCTCTATTGAGATTGTTCCATATAATTGAGCAACCATCATCATGTTTATTTTATAAATAATACTTGTACTAAAAAACACCTGCATTTGACATTGTGAGTGACTGAGTGTATCTTTTGTATCATTCATGCATCATGCAGACAATAGAGAGTAGTCCATGTGGTCAATCTAGTGAAGGGGAAGCAGTTACCTTCTCTCAGCTGGTGAGATAATATTCTTCTCTTCCCTTTTTCTTCTTAGCCCATCACTATTACTAGTTACTACTATACACATATGTTGCACACCTGCATTCCAAATACATTCTTTTTGTTTAATACATTATTTGAACTTTAGTGTATTCATGCAACAAAAACACAATGATTTCTTAGTTTTCTCACTCATTTGCAGAACCTCATCGATCTGGCAGGTTCTGAGAGTTCAAGGGCTGAAACTACAGGAGTACGCCAGAAAGAAGGGTCCTATATCAATAAAAGCTTGCTGACTCTTGGAACGGTGGTCCTCATTCATACAATCAGCATTTGATGATATAGAGCTATAGACTTTTCATTAGTATTGAAATGTAGAGATGATATACTCATGCTATTAAGATTTTGTAAACCTAGACATCTGGTTGCCTCTGCAATGTGTGTGTAGACTTTGGTTTTGGGAGTTTGGACCCTAAACCCTGTCCAAATTCCCAATCCCACAGCCCACAGGTATACTTTCTGCATGCAGTAATTTCTTGTTTCACTTTCTGGAGATATTTTTAAATACTAGAAGGGTTTTAGAAGTTAAAACAACTAAGAGATAAGACAATGCTTGTTTACAACTTTTCCCAATGCCAATGATAGGTGCTTCCCTTCATTTATTTGCAAGTTAAAATTATCCATTTTTTCTTTTTTGACTAACAGAAGTTAGTTTATGTATTTCAGGTGATATCTAAACTGATTGATGAGAAAGCTACTCATATTCCATTTCGAGACTCAAAATTAACACGGTTGCTACAGTCATCCTTGAGTGGTCAAGGACGTGTTTCTGTAAATTTCTCAGGGCACTGCTTACAAGTTAAAATTCATTCATTATTTTGTCAAACATTTGCTTTTTTTGGGTCCAGTTGATTTGCACAGTTACCCCAGCATCAAGCAATTCTGAAGAGACTCGTAATACATTAAAATTTGCTCACCGTGCAAAGCACATTGAGATCCAAGCAACACAAAATAAGGTGGATATGCTTATTCATCAGATTCTTTCCCAGTGTTTAATCTCCTATAAGATATTTTCTTATTGCTGCAAATACAATCATGAATTTCAGATTATGGATGCAAAGTCTTTAATCAAGAAATACCAAAATGAAATTTGTCGACTAAAGGAAGAGCTCGAACAGATGAAAAGGGGTGTTCTTATTGGAATCCCTTTAAAATATGCGACACAAGAAACCATCATTCATTGGAAACAAAAGGTGATTTTGGATTTGTTATTTCATCAGTCCCTTTATAGTTTTGTTGGTATTCACTTATCATCATCAGTCCTTTATAGTTTTGTCGGTAGCACTTTATTTATCATCGTCAGTCCTTTATAGTTTTGTTGGTATTCACTTCTCATCTTTGAAAGAAAATGTTACTTCATCTGTTGTCACTACTTGGGTGCATTGTGCCTTCTTTTTTAATCATCTAATGCTGCATGCGCGGTTCATTGGTGGATTCTAAATTCCTAATGCAAGTTCATCACATGGAAAGCTCGAAGATGGTCACGTCAAACTTCAATCTAGACTAGAACAAGAAGAAGCTAAAGCTGCTTTGCTTGGGAGGATAGAACATCTAACAAAACTAATTCTGGTTTCCACAAAGGCAAATCTGTCTACTAAATCATCTCAACATCCTGGCCCAAGGCGAAGCCATTCTTTTGGTGAAGAGGTCTGATTACTCAGATAATTTTGCAGAATACTATAATGCACATAAGCTTGTATTTATATTTTAAATACAATGGCTTATATATTAGATTTAGTACCTCTAGTTCTTTAAAGTGTCAGCTAAAACTGCAGCTCGCATATCTCCCATATAAAAGGCGGGACATCATGCTGGATAAAAGCAATGTGTTGTTTAATCCTATCGAAGGATTTGATGAAACACTCAAAATTTCCCCCAAGGAGGAGATAAAAAATCGCAAAGGACTCCTTAACTGGCTGAAATTTCAGGTATGCAAATGAAATGCTGTTTAATTCACTGCATTTTAATAACTATTTAGCAGAATTAAGAGTTGTATCACCTCTTCTTTTCTTTTTGAATTATTTATCATATCTCATGTATCAGTTAATCAAGCTATGTGGTCTTAGAGGAAAGGCTATCATGTCTCATCTATTGATGGTCCTCTAGTTTTTTTTCAACTAAACATGATTGTTTTCTTAAAATTTTGTTCTGTCTCGCACTAGGACATGAATAGGTCACCCAACTATCTGTACCACTTATTTCTAATGGAAGCAGGACAAAACTTATATATTCATAGAATTGGAAACATGCTGCTAAAATTCCTTTCGTTAGCTTAAATTCATCAGTAATCTATCGTTTGTCAGAATTTTCTGAAGACACATCAATTAATTTTTTGTTAACAAAGAAATAGTCAGAAAGAATGGGTTTTAATTCTAAACACACCCACAGGGAGAGGAGGGGGAAGTAGAAGTAATGTAACAGTATCAGACCAGGATTCAGATTAATTCATTCATTGAAGATGTACAGTCTGTTGTGAATACCTGAGCAGATATCTGTAAAAAATAATGATGGCATGATCTGATATATCATATGATAACAGGTCAGCAGAAAGACTTCAGACCATGTTGATCTATTGGGAGAGCAGTTCAATATTTTGTCAGGGGAGGTTGCACTCCATCTAAGTGTTCTAAAGTACCTATCAGAGGAAGCTGGAAAAAACACAATGAACGAACACGTTGAGGTAACTTTCCAGTCTCCACTGGTGTGCTCTATGATATATTATTATAAACGCTCTTGTTTTTTGAAAATGTGCTTTTATCTATGTTAAGATGGAAATGAAAGTGGTCAATGACCAGATTAATCACAATAAGCAGCAAATAGCATCTATAGAAAGGCGGATTGCTCGTTCAATGTCGGATAGGCAAGGCAAGCATGACAATTTAGAACTTTCATGGGTAATGTTTATCTTCTCAAGTGTGGGTTTCAACTGTATTTTTAAACCATATACATATCATATTGTTGTGTTGGTTTTGCAGCCTTACATTGAGATACTTGAGCAACTCAATGAGAAAGCCTTTAAACTTGAGGTACATAAATTGTTCTTTTATGCATCCCATATACATATCAAGGCATTGCATTCTCCTCTTCCTAATTGAAAGATGGCTCACTCTCAAAAAATTTATTAGGAAAACAGAATGAAATATGTCATGGGCTGTGGGCCAGGGCTGCTAGGCCCAGGCCCAGCCATGTGAACAGTACCGTGCGGGATTAGAGATTTAGTTAGTTATTCCTTTAAAATAGCAGATTAGATTAGAGTTAGTTAAAGAGATAAGTCTTATAGGTTCTATAAATAGGGCGGTATTTATCAAGGAATCAACGAAGATAGAATTAGTCTAATATCTCATCCCAATGTTTTTTTCCTCAATCTAAGTCTACCTCTCATTCCTAGCAGCCGCCGCCGCCTGGCTATCCTCTCGGTGGTGTTTATCCCGTCATGGATCCAACCCATAGCAAAATATAAGGTTCTTTCAAGAATAAACTTTGTAATTCTTGGAGGAGAAAAAGGGTAAAATTACTTCAAGGATCAGAATTGATAAAAATCATAGTATTTCGAATTTCCTTAGTAACATCATGTTGTCCCCTTTCCATCTAAACAGGCACCATGTTGTCCTACTCATACATCATGCAGTATTGACAAGATGAAGTGGTACTGATGGCAAGAGAGCACTAAAAATAGAATTCTCAGTGTCACATGGTGACTGTAGTGATGTACTGATGTTTTCTCAAACATATTTTTTCTTTTGCTTCAATAAGATAGAGCAGTCACAACTCTGGCTGTAATGCTGTGAGCATTGGTTGGTTATGGGTTTAAGGACTGAGAGTAGGACACTTGTCCTTACGTCTGCCCACCCTTTAATCATATCTTTGTTTGACCCATAAGAGATACGACTACGTTGTGTATAGGTTGGGTGGCTTGACTACTAAGAAACCTATCTGCAATATTAGGTATATTATCCTAATAATCTCATTTAAAACAACCTTATATTATCTAGTTGGTTTAAGACCTAAACAAATTATAACTAACAGATGTCATGAACTGGATTCATGACGGCATAAACACCGCCGGGAGGATAGCTGGGCAGCGTCAGCTGCTAAGAATGAGAGGACTTTCGACCGATGAACATTAGGGAGAGATTAGATCAATTCTTCGTTGCTTAATGAAATAGAGATACAACCCATCCTTATTAGATGTGCGGGTAGTGTTCATGGTTATAAGGCATCGCTTAAGCGTCGGAGCGGGCAAGCTAGGACGCTTTAGCAGACGCCTCGCCTTAGCGGAGATGGTGTGGGAAAGTCAGGCACGTGGGGAAAAGCGTGCGGGAGAGGCTGGCACATGGGGAAAAAAGTGCACGGGAGAGGCTGGCGTGTGGGGAAAAGCACGCTGGAGAGGCAGGTACGCGGGGAAAAGCCCGTGGGAGAGGCAGGTGCGAGGGAAAAGCACGTAGGGGAAAATTGTGTGTCGCAGGAGCCACCACGTAGAGCTCCACCGCACCGCGCGGCGCTCATCCATCCGCTGCCGCACATCCGTAGAGTAGGAGCGCCGCCCGCTAGCCACCGCCTAGAGTAGGAGCCGCCCCCCTCATTCTTCCTCCTCTCTCGTCTGCTCCTCCCTCTACTTTTTCCTCATCTGCTCCCTCCGCTGCTTCTCTGAGCACTCCATGAGGTGTCGCCTTGCCTCACGTCTTACCCTCTTAAGCGTAAGGCGGTAGTCAGTCGCCACGCCTCGCTTTACCACTTTGATAACCATGGTACTATTCACTCCTATATTGAGCTAGGTTGTGGGCCTTAGCCTCTAGACCCATACCCATGACATTACACCCCTCCTTTGCAACGGGATCTTAATCCCAACATGGTGCCTAATAGAACTATGCCTTAAGCCTTTTACATCTTGGCTTAGTACATTATTGTGAACTAAAAATAAATCTAAGATTATTATAGGTCGTCAAGTCCTTCTAGCTCGAAGTGCATCTTCTTCTCGGCACCATAGACATCAAACACTTGGAGTACCTCCTTGATAACTGGGTAGAGTAGATGGCTCACCGTAGTATGGAGAACACCATCTGTAGTTTTAAGAGCAGCACCAGAAGCCATGATGAGTGGTTCTAATACCAAGTTGTCATGAACTGAATTCATGACGGGATAAACACTGGTGGGAGGATAGCCGGACAACGGCGACTGCTAGGGATGAGAGGACTTTAGATTGGGATGATAAACATTGGAGATAGATTAGACTAATTCTTCATTACTTAATGAAATAGAGATATAACCCATCCTTATATAGATGACATGACTTGACTCTCAATAAGATAATGTCTAAAATATAGAAAATAGATTACAACTCAATCTAATCTATCTCTAAAATATTCCTAACATGTTGCTACAGTACCTCATGGGTATTGTTCACACCTATATTGGGCTAGGTTGTGGGCCTCAGCCTCTAGGTTCATACTCATGACAACAGCATAATTGTTTGCCTGCTGTGCTGTTTCTGATCTCTTGCCACTTAGCCCACCCTTGAAGGCTGCTGCTGCCAGTGCTTACATCTGCTGCTGTGCACCACTGACCAGTGGTCATAGGCCAAAAGCCCATAACAGCTAAATATCTCGATGAAGCACCAAATGCTAATTTTTTCATTCAAATCATCAAATATCGATGTGCCATAGGTTACAAGTTTGTGTGGATAAGCTTTATTATGGAATATTTTGTCTGTGTTGTTGAATGTGCTACAGAGTCAGTTTCTGTCTCTATTTTTGAGCAGTCATTTTTCTTAAATTACTGCAGGTAAAAACAGCAGATAACAGAATAATGCAAGGCCAGCTAAAACAAAAGGTAATGTCATAAAGTTCGTGGAGGAAGAGCAAAACCTTGTATTACTTATAATCTGCCCTGTTGTCAGGCAAGTGAATGCCATGAGTTGCAAGAAACAACTGCTGACTTGAAAGAACAGCTTTCCCAAGCTCTCGAAGTTAATGCTCTATTGTCAGAAAGAAACACGTTTCAGCACAACACAGACATTGACCATGTAGTTGGATCACAAGCGCACAAAGAAAAGCCATTGCCCAGAGATGTATCTGATGAACTTCTGGACAAGGCATTACAGGTTTGTCTTTTCATTGCACTCTGGGCCTAAATCCTCCCATTTCAACTTCCAGCCAGTGATATTTATATTGTTCTAAATTTTACTGATTCTTGGTGATAAATTCGAAATTCAAGGTTCCCGAAAGTATTTCGTTCAAATTTTTTATATAAATTTCAACTTTTGAAGGAAAAACCAACTTCCCAAGGTTCCCCCAAGACCTCTCATGGTAAGACAAACTTCGGTAGGATGCAGACCTGAGAATCAATCTATAATTGGAACTTAGAAAAAAAAGACAAGCCTGAGAACCAATTTATAATTGGAACTTAGAAAAAAAGACAAGCCAATCCGGTATTTTAATGTGCTATAAATTTTACTGGATCTCACTAGTAAATCCTGTAGTAACCTTTGACTGTTCATTTTCATCCAATAAAATTTTCCCTGGTTCCAGCACAAGTCCAACTTCTACGTCCTGTTTGTTGAAGCATGCACATTTTGTTTTAATTGAAGCCTGTATCTAGTTCTTGGTGCATATATCTTGTTTCTTTTCTATTGCTTCTTGTTTCTTTCTATTGTATTCCATGGTGTGATTAGATCTAGATGATAAGCAGTAGCCAGGTGCCTGGCAAATATATGTTCTTGGTACTTAGACCATGCTGTCCTGTCATGATGATATACTCCTACCCTGTCTTTCAGTGCTGCTAATTAGTAACTGCTCTTAGTTTTCCTCTGGGATCAATGGGAACCAGTGCTTCAAATGAAGGCACCAGAAGTTGATATTTGCTGGAAGGCTTTATAGTGAAAACTGTGTTAGAGTATAATATACAATAATGTGGAGTGGAGCATGGAAAGAACTTTGTTCAGATTGCTATGTTTAGTTTTGATGCTGAACATGCTTTGCTAACCTAGGCAATTGCCAATTTCCATCGCATTATTTTACTGTCTCATACATTATTACTTTAATTTAACTGCTTATCTAGTTATCTCTATAACTGATCTTTTTCTTGAGACGGTGGGTGCAGTTAATGAATTTAATCATCCTAAGGCTCACAACTCTTAGAAAATCATAGTTGAAACATACAAATAACCCACCCAAATGATTGATGGTACACAAAACTTGTGTCGTCAACCATATAGAAATGCTACATGTATGACCTAGAAGAAACAGTGCTCTTACATTACTCATTCTCTAGGCCAAGATCGATGGACTGAAGCAGGGGTTGCGTGAACTCACTGAAGCCAAAGCTCAACTTGAGTCTCATAATCAGAAGCTTCTAGAGGAAAATACATACGCCAAAGACCTTACCTCAGTTGCAGGTGCTGAGTTGAAGGCACTATCTGAAGAATTCACCAAACTCATGAAGCATAATGAGAGGCTTACTAGCGAGTTAGCATCAGCAAAAAACTCAACTCAAAGAAGACTAAGCCACGGTGCGAGGGGTGCCAGGAGGGAGAGCCACATTAAACGGCATGAACCAACTAACAAAAGAGATGCTAATGCATGCTCCGAAAGAGAACAAGCTCTGGAGGCCATGCTCATGGAGAAGGATCAAAGAGAAGCAGAGCTCCATATGAAAATTGAGGAGTCAAAACAGAAGGAGGCCTTCCTGGAGGGGGAACTTGCCAATATGTGGGCTGTACTGGCAAACTTGAGGAAAGCTGGGGCAAATTACCAAGAAGATTTCGATGCCAAATATAATGGATCATGGGCCTGAAGCGGTGGTAGAAACAATCGTCTGATCTTCACCAATGTGATGTGAGGTTTTTGTATACAAGCAGCTGTACCAGGTTCTGCTCCAGTTTGTGAAGTTGGTTGTGTGTATATTCCTGGAATAAGCTTCCAGTGTGAATTAGTCATCAGTGCTTGTCGTCTGAGGATTTTCATGCCGGTATGTTCATGGCTGACTGCTCCCTATTGATTACGAAGATGTGAAAGTATGCAAACTAGTGTAAACCATTTGCTTGACTGTTCATGTTGCCTCCCTGTTTTCAGCCCCTGTTTATCTAGGTTGTGTGAGCATGATACAACAATCGGATCTGGGCTTTGGAAATGCTTACACTACACACATTGTTTAACATTTGCTACGTGTTTTTTTGTTCTTGTTCTGGTGAGAACGCGTACACGATCTTCAATTTGGTGCTGACTATTAGCCATGTTTGCATGTGTTGATGTACTGTCGCCGGCTGGTGAAGTTATAATACTCTGCAGTAGTGCAGTTAGTGGGCGTACCATATAGTATGTGTCGACGATTCGTCGAGCAGCCCTCCTCGGGGGGTGTCCGTGGAGGTGATTTATATTGTAGGGAAGCGCTACACTCAAGACCTTGATGGTTGCCGAGCCCGTGAGAATAGGACTGGCCGAGAGACAAGAGGATTTAGAGTGGTTCGGTCCTCCAATAGGATAATAGGCTTACGTCCACTGTGAGTTTGATGGGGTGTTTCACTAGTCGGGAAGACAGTTACAATGTTAGGATTATACGAGCTAGAGCTCAAGAGCGTGATGGGTTGTGCTTCCTCAACCTTCCGAACCCTTGTCGTTCTTCTTCTTGGTCTTGGGGGTCCCGTGCTCGGGACCCCTCGCTATTTATACCCCCGTTGGGCCTAACCTATTGTATAGCACGCTCCGACGGGACGTAGCACGGCTCGATCGGACGCAGCACGGCTCGATCGGACGCAGCACGCATCGATGGGACGCAGCAAGCTGCCTACTCCCCAACTGCCCCCCGGTTTGACGCCGCACGGCAGTTTTGCGCACCTATCACGCCCGGATCCTCTGACTGCTTTCAATCGCGTCGCATTTAATGCGCTATGCTGCTTTCGGCTGACTCAGGCGGGGTTGGTGCGACGGGCCCGATGGACCCTCTGCCCGGCCCAATAACCGAAAATGGAGTCTATGGGCTACCTGGGGTATATCCCCCACAGTATGATACACTATATGTACACCAATAATTAATTAATACAGCGATCTTTAAGGACCAAACGGAAGTCACTAATTAGCTTTCGTGTAACTGCGATAATGAGGGCATAATGATGTACAAAAGCACACAATCATTCTCCCGAAGAATCAACGCTCCATCTGATGACAAGATCCTAAAACTTTTTTTGAACGGAAGGGCATGAGATATGTCTAATGCATGAAAGGAAAAATGTAAATTTAACTAAGCATGCGTTTGGTTGGAGAAAGGAGTAGGATGGGAGGGTTATATCTAGTTTTTCTATCTAGTTTTTCAATTGTTCGGTTGGTAGATAAAATATGATGTAGTGTCTTTCACAGAAGAATATTTCTTTGGATACTGGATAAGCTTATCTTTAAAAAATTATGGAACGTAGCCATTCCACATGAGATGTAAGGATGACAGTGAATTCAAGGTCTTAAAGTGGAACAGAGTTATTCAATTCCTAAAATTAGAATAAAGACATCTTATTCTTAAAATCTAGGGTACAAACACACCCTAAGAGCGTAGAATATGAGAAGAAGAGAGAAAGATACAAGCAAATTAAGAAGGCTCCCTCCATTTGATCTTATAGGTGATATTCTAGCAAGTTCTGTAGTCTTGAAAAATTCTCATATACCACTCCTTCTAAATAATCCAACAAATGTAAATTACAAGACCATTTAGCTTATTCCTCCATTATCCCTTTTGCATGAGTGAGCAAGTTTAAAGACACCAATCCGTAAAAGTGTTAAAGCCTTGAGGTTTGATCATCATCACCAGCATGATGATGCAATTAGCCCATTATTATGATTGGTGGTCGAAACGAATAATTTGTATTTATTATCAGTTTTAGCCTTCCAAATAGATGTCACCTAAAGTACAAGGCATCTATCTACCTATAGTCAATCACACACGATGACAAGCGGGCCCAGTATCTGACGAGCCCTATCGACGGCATGCTGCCGCGAGCCCGCGACGTCAAGCTGGATACCACACTGACATCCTTCACTCGTCGTCGGCGCCACGCGTCGCGCATCCATTGGTAGCACGTCAGCATCGTCGTGAAGGAATGGAATCCCCGGCTCTCATCTCAAGCAAAGCTACCTCCTTTCCATCCCTTTCGCCTTTTACGCCATCGTCTACCTCCCTTCTGCCATAGCCTCTATATAAACCCCTTCTTCTCCATGAGCACAAACATGTGTAGCAGCAGTAGCACAAGAAAAAGATTCAAGAACAGTTGATACGACCAGAAAACAAATTGTTTTTTGCGAGGATTGCAGTTTAATTAGATTCAGAAAAGAATTTAATTTCTTTTCGGTTTTTAGCTAGGATTATTGATCGATTCTTGAGCATGAGCGTGCCGAGCAGTGGTGGCTACTATCCCTCCTACTACCAGCCGGCGGCGTACTACTACGGCTAC
>KE371374.1:172459-183891 GCA_000418225.1 Zizania latifolia
ATATATGTGTGTGTGTGTGTGTATATATATATATATGTATATGTATGTGTGTGTATATATATATATATGTATATGTATGTGTATATATATGTATGTGTATATATATATATAAAAGATTTTTTGAACTAGTCAAATATAACTTTTAAAAAGTTTAACATAAAATTATAAGTAAATTAAGAGTATTTAGTCTGTACATTTAATTTTTATTTTAAATTAAAAATAAAAATTTAAACTATTTTATTTCGTGCTTCTAATCTCCCGTTCTTCCAGCAGGAGGGAGGCCAGTGTCTCTGCTCGCGCGAGCGCCGCCTCCCTCGCCGCCGCAACCGAACCCCAAGCCTAGGAGGGGAACCCAAGTGCGGGGAGGAATGGGGTGGAAGGCCGCGGAGAAGCTCGTCAGGCACTGGAAGATCATTCGCGGTGACAACATGGTCTCTTTCCCCACCCCGGCATTCCTCTTCCTCCTCTCCTCGTTCTCGCGAAATCTCCAACACGCTGACCATCTCTCTCTGCTTCCAGGTGATGAATTGATCATAAGATGCAAGGACAAGGGGGAGAGCGGGTGAATGGGTGATTCGGTCGCAGAACCGTGGCATCATCGTCGAGGGGAAGGATTTGGTGGTTTGCTGCTGTACTGATGCACCCTGCTCCAGTTGTTCTCAAACATTGCTTCGAATTTAAGATGGTTGGTACAAATATTTAACGGTCTTATGCTATCAATTTAACTGACTTAGAAAGTTCTTGCGCCCTTATTCTTTAGCCCAATGTGAATTGTTGCAACTTTCCCCCTTTTTTGGACAAAATCCCGAAGCCCAACTATTGAAAGCTTAGAACTGAGGTAAAAAAAAAGTTTTACATGCCTATGAAGAAATCTCTGCAAATAGCTGTACCAAAAGATTAGTCTATCAAACCACAGAACAAAGTGTCCCCTTCAAACCTTTAGCTCGAGTCTTGATCATTTACACCACTGTATCCATCTTTACTTGATCCTTTGCCTTCAAGGCTGGCCGCCATTGCTGAAGGAAAAAATGGCAGCTTTCGTAGAGCAGCCGCCAGGTGAAACCCTATCTATTTCCATTTTGTTCCTTATATATAAGCCATAATGACAACAAAATAGCAGAACCTCCCCGCCATATAAGATTCCTATCTTTCATTGAACCCTCATCTATATGTTACCTTACCTGGTCAGTGAAGGATCTTGGAGAAAACTCCCTTCCTTCCCATAATGTCTCACTACTGCCCAAATAAATGGTGGTACATGGCAATTGAATATGATCAACTGATTCCAATTGTCCGCACAGGCAACAAATTTCATCCCTGGTTTCTCCGCTGTCTTGAATGGCTTAGCAGATGAAGCTTTTACTTTCAGAGGGATTTTGGATTTCCAACTGTTAAATCATTGCTAATCCATCTGTATAATGAAAAGGTTATGCACACACCTTTACTGTCCAGCTTCCAGACAATACAGTCGCTGTCATTAGTGAGCTGTACTGTACAGTACAGTATCTAGTAATTCATTAATGAGAGCCAATCTTGCAATTGGGCATTGCCGAAAGATCTCATGAGATCAATATGCCAGGTATCTCAGCACAATTTGCAAACAACATATGAGGCTATTCCAGGGAAACGTTGCAAGATAATTATTTAATGATACAAATGAGTGTAGAAGGCTTTGTCTGTCAGAGTTGGACCTGCAGTATGTGGCCATTTCTGCAATAAATTTTATTACTAATGTGAAGCCCAACCAGTTTTTCCGTTGGAGTGCTTTGGTACTGTTTATATGAATTTGAACCTGTAAATACTCATAACAAAATATTATTCCTCAGACCACACATCCATCGTGGCAGAAGGATAGCATAAATAGGAACAGAGTACACATCATGAGGAACTGCATAATTTGTGCATACATCATATTTATGAGTGGTACGTGGATGGTGATATGATCAACAATCTGGCTAAGAGTGATCAAGCAAAAGCAGTGGTAGTGTTTTATCAATCGTCTCATTTTTTTAATATTTAGCGCATAATAATCAGAATAGAAGATGCCTACTGGATCCTTACTGTTTTATGTACTGTAGTCTTACTGGTACGTACTGTGTCTCTTTTGGATCATGTGTGTGTATGGATTTGTATGCCTTAACAAATAAATACTGAATTAGTTTCATCCAGATTGATCTTGACGAATTTACTTTATTGGATAGCACAGAAGAATTCTGAAACTGTAAAAACCTTGTCCTTCAAAAATCTTCTCATATTTATTATTACATGTTACATTTTTATGATGGCTTTTGGGCAGCTGCAATCAGTAACAACAGACCACATTTTTCATAGTCTTATGTTTGTGTGTGTTCTCTCTTGTAAATAAGACTTTACTTAATAATTGTGTGTTAATGTCATTTCAGGTTTAGAAACATATTAAGCAAGGGGAAGGACATACACATACAGGTGGAATTTTTTTCAATTGAAGCTCCACTTCATGTTTCAAATGTTCAAGTACTTGAACCAGTCATTGGGTACGATACTTGACCATGTTTCACGACATCTAGTTAGAATTTTTTTTCTTCCATTTGTACTCCACTTTTACTGGAAAAAGGTGAATTTATTCACACAACGTTTGCAAGAAACCATGTAAGATAGGATACAGCTATCTGGAAGATGGGACTAAAATAAGGTTTGCTAGAGGAATGAATGCATCTGGTGGACTGGTGCTGTAATACCCTGGCCAGAAATTTTGAAGGAACGAAGAAAGCCGAGACCTACATCACGTATGTTCCATCAGCACTAAATTTATGTTCGTTTACATAGTTACTTTTTAGTGCATACAAATTCCCTTAAGAAACCAGCTGTACTGGGAGTTTTATGGTTCCTATGTTGTTCTTTTTCTGGCTCAGAAAATAAGCTACTGAGATCAGAATAATGATAAACACTAATAAATGAAAGTACCAAGTGCTTGTGGTGCCTATGCTGTTCTTTCTGGATCAGAAATTAAGCTGATCAAAATAATGTTAAATACTAACAAGGAAAGTACCAAGTGCTTATGATAACCTTTGGCACTGGGACATCATGCGTGGTTGCTCTACTGTAAATATTTCTTCTCATTATATTTTGACTCGTGGTACTTACTACTGTTTATCGGGTAATTGTTCTGCGCTGACATGGTAATATAATAATATTGCAAACTGGAAAAAAAACTCCTGACCCTGTTTTCTCCATGACAGTGTTTGATCTTGGAGTTATTACAAACTGCAAAATACTAAACATGTTTGTTCTGTACCTTTGTATTTTTGGTATCCACTGTGTAGTTGGTATATAAATCAACTGTGCCATATATTCCTATCAATATGTTACCACGCACATGCCATATATTTGTTTTGTGATGAAACTAAATTTGACCACTTCTGTTTCATTCACGCAGCTGGCCCAAAGGACACACCAATTGAGCTTGCGCTGGAGAAAACCTATGATGCCAAGGCTGGAATTGGGATGCCTGATCTATAAGGCTGGCTGGGTTGCTATGGAGGGAGACTTCAATGTATGCGACCGGACACTAGTTGAGATAGCAGGAAGTCCCTGTCCTCAAATCTGTGCCTGCCCTCGAAATAACCATGTGATGGTGATTGAAAAACAATACTGGCATGTTTTCAGTCTGTTTTGGTTAGAATCTTTAGTGTACTGGAAGTGCATTTACAAATGTTTGGGAGAGGTTTGGATCGTATTGATCAGAGATACATATTCTGAAACCAATATGTTGCCGTTCGATGTGCTTTGTGTACGGTGTATCTTCTCGTGGTATACAAGTGTATACAAACTAAACAGTACATATGTTTGAAGTTTAGCATCTCCTGGTATACAAGTGTATCAAACAACATTTGATTCTCAAATTCTTTGATATAATTTTATAACAATTGCTACAGCACATGATTCTCAAAAGATCACAACAACAATTCTTGAGATTCGGAATCAAGTTTAACATACATTCATACAAACGCATCGTACTTCAGTTACATGTCATGATAAATACAACCTCGGCACATAAAGAATTTCGTGCTCTCTTCGACAAAATTTGCACCTAAATTTTTCACCTTTTCAGACCCTACCTAGTAAAACAGCTTATCATTGTAATATTCTAGAGGCAAGCTGAGATAATCCTCGTTCTCGATCTGATCGCCATCGGAGTCGCCATTGAACATATCAAGCACCTCCTGTAGTTCACTGTTATCTACATCGTGTCCCTCACAACGGATCAAGAAATCCTTGAGTGAGCCCTCGGACTGATCCACGGCGTCGCGTGCACCTTCAGCTGCAGATCCATCAACGTCACTGTGCACAGCAACCGTCGTCTCCTCCTGTGGCTTGCCATTTTTCTCTTCTTCTTCCTGATAACGTAGCATGTCGTCCGTCAGGGAGTCCATAAACTGATCGATATCGTCGTCACCTTCAGATGCAGGTCCATCAACGTCATTGTGCACAGCAACCGTCATCTCCTCCCGTGGCTTGCCATTTTTCTCTTCTTCTTCCTGAAAGCGTAGCATGTCGTCCGTGAGGGAGTCCATAAACTGATCGATGTCGTCTTCTTCAGCTGCAGGATCGGCCTCATCAGACGCCCTCTGTGGCTCGCCATTGTTCTCTGTTTCTTTGCTGTCAGAACTGGTCAGGTAGTCCTCCAGTGAGCTCGCAAATTCTTCCATGTCGTCGCCGTCGCATTCTTTGATGGGGATGTCTTCCTTTGCTCCGACGATGACGTTCACAGCTGCCGTAGGGGCCTCCGGAGACGCTGCAGCAGCCAAGCTTCCCTTGATCTGTGTTTCCACCATTGCTTGTGCAACGCTTTCGGTGCAAGGTGGTGGTGCAAGTGCAACCACCGGGGCGGTAGGCAAAGACGGCTGAGGCGGAGAAGAACGTGGCGGCAACCGAGGCATTGGTTGCTCTGCAATGTGGTATCCACCAGTAACCGGAGCAGGTAGCGGCAGTGGCGCCTGTCGCTGTGGCGGACATGGTGGTCGTGGCGTCGCGGCCGGACGGATTGGGACGGACGGATGAGGCGGTGCTTGTGCCATGACACGCCGCGGCACCGGCGGATTCTGAGGCACACATGGCGACGGCGGCTTGGACGCCGTCACACAACTCTGCTGCGCCAGGGGAGTTACCGAGACGGCACTTCTCATCTTCTTGGCTGATGGCGGCTCGGCAACCGGTGGAGGAGGCCTCTTCATGGACGGCGGCTGCGTGATCACGAGCTCCTGACGTGGGGCGAACGCCGGTGCAGCAGGATAATGCGGCGGCACCGGTTCTTGAGGCGGTGTAAAAGCTGCCGATTCCTGACGCGCGGGGGAATCTCGAGGCGCCCTCGGGGACACGTAAATCCTGCAGATGACGGGCTCCTCGTCGCCGGCGACGGCTTGTTGCAGGCAGCTGTGGTGCTCCTCCATCAGCCAGTCGGTGTACTTCCCACCATTCTTGAAGCGCAACACCTTGGTCTCGCCGATCTTGACCCCGGCGCCGTTCTTGATCTCCCTGCTCGTCTGCAAGGTCCAGAAGCCACGTCCCGCCGCCCGCGACCTCCTCCTGCTGCTCCCCTTCTGCCGCTTGCACGTGCTGAAGAAGAACCTGTCGCCGTTCACGCTCTTGGGCAGCGGCGGGAACCTGCCGGCGAGCTCCCTGGGCTCGCCGCCGTAGACATCCGCGTGGTGGATGCACTCCGCGGTGTCGTGCGGCTGCTCGCCGGCGATCAGCCGTGGCAGGTAGTACGCGATCAGATCCACCGGCGACGGCTGAAATCGGAACCCTAACGCGAGCATCTTCTTCAGATGATCCATCGGAATCGCCGATCGAATTGGAGTTGCATAGGAGAGGAGAGACGAACACCGACTCGTTTGCTCTGTTTAAGTAGCCTGAGACCCTGCAATGGCGCGTACGAGGTAGAACAGCTGTCTACCGATCTGAAGTCGGATCCCGACCAAACAATCTAAACTCATAATTAACCCATTTTGGAAAGTTATCACTTCCAAGAAATTCGCGGCAGAAATTCACGATCCAGACATTGCTCTGTTTGTGGAAAGTTTTACATGTAGACTTCTCCATCTTGTCAGTGGCTATCGACGAAGCTGTTGACGGCGTGGACGAGCTCCCGCGCGCGCCATGGCCGGCCTCGCCGTACTCCACCTGCGCATCCTCGGGGAGCAGGTTCTCTTCCGCGGCCGTCACCAGTCACCGCCGCCGCCGGAGACGTGGACGGGTGGTCCCGGCTGATGGCCCCGCCGGCAACTCTAGCATCACCAACTTAACATGCAATCAAGTAAATAATATCATAAAATTTAGTTAATATGAATTCATGTCATGTGTGTTAAACTAAAAGATACTCTCTCTCCTTTAAAAAATGTTTTAAAATAAAATTGATAAATTATTATTAAGGGTAAAAGATTAAAATGTTTATTACTAATAAAAAATAGTAAGTCATAGATAAAGATACATAGAGAGATAGAAATAAATTTTTTAGAAAAGTTGAAGATGTACAAATAAAAAAAATAATATGGAGAGAGTTATAAATGCTTAAAAACCATAAAAGCTAAACAGCCAACATAAAAACTCAAGTTTTGAGCTGAAATTAAGGAGGCCGTAATATATTCAATCACTGTTTTAGCCGCTATGGATCCAAAGTTTGTAACAACTAGACATTCATATACTTCCTAGTTCCTCCAGTTTCAAAAAACATTAGACATAATTTCAGATACCTGAATCAGATGCATGACAATTACATGATACACGATTACATGCATGGAATGTACGTACACATGATGCAGGGCAAATTATCATACACTACTCATACAGGGTCAGTGGTTGTTGATGCAAATGCTTTGATTATGCTTTTTTCAAAGTTCAGATGTCTACGGATTTATCGCTGGTGGTGGTCGTATCGTGTACATGTACGAGTAGTGGTGGTGTATCTATCTATGCATGTATTTGATGTAATACCCAAGTCATTTGTTCAAATATATATATATATATAGCTTCGTTAGCTCAATCCAAAACTGTACCAAAACGGCAGGCCCAAAGGTCGGCTGGATCTCGGACCTTTTCGGGCCTGGGCCGGGCTTTACTATGCTTTCTCTGTTTTCTTTATGCTTTAGAGCATCTCCAAAAGAGTTGCTATTTTTTGTTCTCTAAACTCTCATATAGGGAGTCATTCTAGTAAAATTTAATCTCTAAATCTTATTACTCTCCTACAAACTCCTAATATCATATTCTCTATATTTTACTCTTGTATCATTGACAGGTGAACCCTACTTATTAAATATCTCATCTTTCCTTTTATCTGTATCTTTTGTATCACTGACAAGTGAAACTAGAGCGGATAGGGAACGAGAGTCGCTCCCTATAAGTAGGGAGGATGGAGGGAGATTTAGGGAGCACCTCATTTTTTAGAGTCTTTTAGAGTATCTGTTAGAGCTATTTTTTTAGTTATAATTTCTAAAATTTAGGGAAGATAACTCTTTAGAGTTTCTCTTAGAGATGCTCTTAGGCTTCATGAATCTTGTTAGGATTATTTCATATTCTAGCCTATAAATTATTGATTTATTGATTTAAATGGTCTCACGTATCATTAGCTTAACATTTTCAATGGCTTGACATTTTCATGTATTAGTGGACAAACAACTTGACCTTTCCCTCCTTTTTATGGTATATTGTTTTCTTTTTTTTGAGGCATTTTAATTCAAGCCATAGTTAATGTAGTAAAGAAAATAGGCACATACTATGTGTTCTTCTGACGAAGGAATCGACAGTTGCTTCGAATTCACACATGTTCCAAACTGAAGGGTGTCAAAGTAAAGCATCTCTTAAGTAGTTATCTCACACTCCATGTTTTCAATTGCAGAGTTCAATTTGATGGGTGAACAACTTTAGAATTTTATAGCATAACTGGTACCAATCTTAGAGCAAAGTATTGGCTCTTGGTAGAGGCATGGTCAACAGATCTGAACTCTAACAAACTTAGAACATCAAGTGACTCAGTTTGGAGAAGGGAGAAGCTAGCTAGCTCCGGATTTCAGGGATGAGTGGCTGCTACCTAGGTATAGGATAAAACTGATACACATAAATAAGTACAGATACAATTTTCTTAAAACTGATATAGGTATGAACACACCTTACCTGTCCGACACCGTAGTGTTCTAAACCAGATTACGGTTTTTTTTTTAAAAAAAATTACATTTCTGGTGAAAATCTGTTGGTGAATGCGCCTTTTAACGTTGAAAAAAATATCGGCAAAGTTTTTTACCCACAGAAAATGTGTGGGGACAAAGCCTGTGGTTAAAGTCTTATACCGATAGACTGTACCTTTGCTAACAGATGACCTGTTTGAAAATAGTTGAGTTTTAGTGACAGACAATTTTTAGCGACAGACAACCTACTTCTTGCAAAAAATAGACATAACGACAGACTGTCTGACAGCATGATGAATAACCTATTTAAAATTGAATTTACACACATATATATATATATATATGCAAATAACAAAACAATACATTCAACATCAAATCAGATACTCTATTCAACACATATAGTTTAGAAACACAATATATTCATGCAAATCTTAGATAAAGTCATAATATCCAAAGTACCACACTAAACATCAAGTTCAGTTCATCAACATTACATCAACATCAGTCCTACGCTGTCCAAAAGATCAAGCACTACAACAGAAATGGTCTTTGGTGATGGAGCTTTACTGACGGATAATTGATGCGTGTCATTAATACACTTTTAGAGACGGACCGTTTTGGACGCGTCAATGATATTGTCTTATTAGTGACGGATTATAATATGTTGCTTAGTGAATATGTTGTTTTGTGAATATATTACTTAGTGAAGTTGCTTTGTGAATATGTTGCTTAGTGAAGTTGCTTCGTGAATATGTTGCTTAGTAAATATGTTGCTTAGTGAATATGTTGCTTTATGAATATGTTGCTTTATGAATATATTGCTTAGTGAATATTAGGGTTTACGCAAGTAGTATTGTACTTTTTTCATCGATGTCAAATATAACATGAATTAGAGACATAGCAAGCCTCCCAAATAATCAACAGGACACTTCCTCCAGATAACATTCTTTCACTAGTAGGTGAATTCCTACGGTACCAACTTATGTTCCTAATAGTTGCTTCATAAAGATCAATCATCTAATCAACGACGGACGTCACCAGATTTATACATTGTATATTTCATATTCTGTTTATGTGCTAATAAAACTAACAAACTGATGCCATATTATCTTACTGTTGTAGTTTCTATCAAAAAACTTTGGCGACATCAATGGCAGTTGCCATGGTTTTTTTTATTGGCTGCATTGCTCTTAGAAGACACCCTTGGAGGAACAACTTTTCTACGGTATATAGTTTGGTACTCATCCTGTGCTGTATCAAACTCTTCATGCCCTTTCTCAGACATTGGGCTCTACAAAGACACGGATGAGAGTGGAAGTAATGTGTAAATGAATCACTACTGTTTCTATTTTGGAAGAGCAATCATTGTGCAACTTGTATGTTAGTAAAATTTGCTTCTCAAGCTTTCATTAAAGTTCTTCAATAGTCTTATTTGTATCAAAATAAGCCTTCTTCAGTTCAGCCTTAAATTCTCTCCATTGTCTATGCGATGTTGACAGAATAAATTGTATACCCCTCTCATTGATCTCATAGTATAACTGTGATAAAATAAAAAATAGCCATTCAATTGTTCTCATAGTATAACTGTGATAAAAGAAAATGCAACATTCAAATAATAATCCACCTACTTGTATATCAGTCCACATAGCAAGCTTCTATTTGATATCAACATCCCTCCAATCATCGCATGCAACTGATATTTTGTTCCTCACTTATGTTCCAATAACATTAGCAAACTCTCTAGAGTCAGTCCCTATAGGCTGGCCAAATTCATTAAGAGTAATCTTAATTTTAGGTTGACCCGCTCTTGAGAGTATGTTCAATTTTTTAGTGATACCTCGCATCCTTCTTTTGGGGTTGTTCTGATTCATAAAACATAAGTGCAAGAATTTCATCTACATGTGCAGGGAAAGATGATAGAACAGAAATATTGGAATCAGCATGTTTGACAAGCTTGCTGTTGATAGAAAATGAGATACTAAGTAAAATACAACATTCAGGAATTTTGTGGTGGTTCTAGTTCATGAAACATAAGTGCAAGAATTTTATCTATATGTGCAGGGAAAGATGATAGAATAGATAAATAGAGCAGCACTACCAATACCTTCCTCTGGTTGGTATTCAGAATCATCATGGACATGTTCCTCTACATTGGCATCCATGTTTGGCCTTGACCTGGGGCGTAAGTGTTAGAGATAGACTTGGTTGTCTATAAATAGAATCTATTCAATTATGTAAAGCTGCCATGAATTATCAGAAAAGCCAGGCCGAGCTGTGTTTAGATAGAAAGGATAGATTGATTGAATGCATATTTGGAAACCAACCTAGCCTGCTATTCTTAGATTCCATGGCAGCCCCCCTCTGTAATCAATCTGGGCGCTTCAGCCCTATATAACATGAAGGGACCGGTAGGGGTCCTTACAGCCAAATAGAAGCTTTTCACATGGTATCAGAGCCTACCTCATCCATGGCGAGCTCCTCCTCTTCATCTATTTTTCCCTTTGCCGTCCCTGTGACAGAGAAGCTCACCAAGTCAAACCACATGCTGTGGAAGGCACAAATCCTACCCACCATCCGCGGCGCCCAGATGATGGGGTTTCTTGATGGAACCTCAAAGGCTCCTGCAGAGGAGATTGAAGCTAAACAAGGAGAGCAGATGATCAAGATTTTCAGTCTTAAGCACACTCAACGGGTGGTCAAGGATTAGCAGATCCTCGGCTATCTCCTGTCTTCCCTAACGAGGGAAATCCTCATTTATGTCGCTGACAAGAGAACAACGGCTTAAGTTTGGCAAGCAATTGAGAGCATGTTCTCATCGTAGACTCATGCATGGTCAGTGAACACGCGCATAACCTTGGCCACAACTCAGAAGGGCAATATGAGTGTGGATGAGTACGTCGGTAAGATGAAGACCCTTGTAGATGAGATGGCATCTGCAGGGAAACCACTAGATGAAGAAGAACTGGTCTCCTACATCCTCTCAGGCCTTGACATGGAATACAATCCAATCGTGTCGAGTCTGATTGGGCATCCAGAACCAATCTCAATTGGAGAGGTCTACTCCCAACTTCTTAGCTTCGAGCAATGGATTCAGCTGCTACAAGGCGGACCGTCGCAATCCTCTGCCAATTCTGCCATGCGCGGGCATGGAGGTTTTCAGCGTGGCTTTCAGAGAGGCCGCAGCCGCGGCCGTGGCAATGGTGGCCACAACAATGGTGGTGGTGGCCGTGGCAATGGTAGCCGCAACAACAACCACCACGGCTACAACCGTTC
>KE371374.1:183907-195598 GCA_000418225.1 Zizania latifolia
CCGTGGCAATGGTAGCCGCAGCAACAACCACCATGGCTACAACCATTCAGGCAATGAAGAAGACAACCGTCCTATGTGCCAGCTATGCAAGAAGAAGGGGCACACGGTTGAGATCTGTTGGCATAGGTTTGATGCTGATTTCGTTCCAAACAAGAGAACAACAACATCAGCCACCACTTCCTATGGCATCAACACCAACTGGTACACCGACATGGGCGCCACCGACCACATCACCAGCGAGCTTGATAAGCTGACGGTGCGTGACAGGTATGGAGGTGGAGATCAGATTCATGCCGCCAATGGAACAGGTATGGACATTATGCACATTGGCCATTCACATATTCACCTAAGAAACATCCTTCATGTTCCTAAAGCTACTAAAAATCTTGTTTCCGTTCATCGTCTTGCCGCTGATAACCAAGCATATCTTGAGTTTCACCCTGATTTTTTCTTGATTAAGGATCAGGCAACGAGGCAAGCCCTGCTGCGAGGCAAGTGTGAGGGAGGTCTTTACCCTCTCTCAGCCATACCCATCAGCCCAAGAAAACAAGTCTATGGTGTGTTGAAGCCATCCCTATTGCTGTGGCATAGTAGGCTAGGTCATGCATCTTCGTCTGTTATTCAGCGTGTCATTAGTCAAAATAAACTTGTTCTTTGGAGTCAAATAAAGGCTTAGTTTGTGATGCTTATCAACAGGCAAAGAGCCATCAACTACCCTTTTTGAGATCTCCTAGTGAGTCTAGTCTACCTATAGAACTTGTTTTCTCTGATGTGTGGGGACCTGCACCAGAATCTGTGGGTAGGAATAAATACTATGTCAGTTCATCGATGATTTCAGTAAATTCACATGGATCTATTTGCTAAAAAATAAATCAGAAGTCTTTTAGAAATTTCATGAGTTTCAGAATCTTGTGGAAAGATTGTTTAATAGAAAAATTATCTCGGTTTAGACCGACTAGGGTGGTGAATATGAAAAACTCAATCCTTTCTTTCAGAAAATTGGTATATCCCATCGTGTATCTTGCCCTCATACTCACCAGCAAAATAGCGCCACTGAACGCAAACATAGGCACATTGTTGAGGTCGGTCTTTCTCTTCTTGCTCATGCCTCAATGCCTCTCAAATTCTGGGATGAAGCCTTCATTGCTGCCACTTATCTCATAAACCGTACACCAAGCAAAACTATTCTTTGGAATACTCCTTTGGAACGTTTATACAATATTACTCCTGATTATTCCTCTCTTCGGACTTTTGGGTGTGCGTGTTGGCCCAATCTTCGTCCTTATAATTCCCGCAAACTTCAATTTCGCTCCAAACAATGTGCCTTCCTTGGATATAGCAATATGTATAAAGGGTTCAAGTGTCTAGATATCTCAACTGGGAGAATTTATATCTTTAGAGATGTTATTTTTGATGAGCATGTTTTTTCCTTTGCTCATCTTCATCCAAATGCAAGAACAGAAACTCTCTCCTGAAGTGGAAGTTCCTGTATCGGCACTAGCTGTTTTTGAAGATTTGACTGCAACAGAAGATCGACCACCTATTACCAGAGTTTATAGCCGACGTCTCAAGTCTGCCACACTAATTCATAAAGCTGAATTTGCTAAAATTCAACCTAAACTGCCGAGTGCCACTGCTGAAATTCCTGTACCGAGTTCTGAAGATGACAGTACATCAGTACCTCCCTCTCCTGTTGCTGTAACACCAACCTCACAACATCGACCAGTGACAAGATCACAAAGAAGTATTGTTCAACCTATTGTCTTCACTGATGGCCGAGTCAAGTATACAGATGGATGTGTTAAATATGGTTTTCTTGCTTCTAATGGTGAACCACATAACATAGAAGAGGCTTTTCAAGATAAGAATTGAAAAGATGCTATGGATGTAGAATACATGGCACTTAAGGACAACAAAGCATGGCATCTTGTTCCTCCCAAGAATGGAATGAATTTAATTGATTGCAAGTGGGTTTATAAAATTAAAAGAAGGGCTAATGGAAGCATTGATAGATATAAGGCTCATTTAGTAGCAAAAGGCTTTAAACAAAGATATGTGATCGATTATGATGACACTTTTAGCTCGGTTGTTAAGGCTGCATCTATCAGGATAGTTTTGTCTATTGCCATTGCAAATGGATGGAGTCTTCACCAACTTGATATCCAGAACGCGTTTCTTCATGGTGTTCTTGAGGAAGATGTCTACATGAAACAACCTCCTAGGTATGAAGATCAGCAACTCAAGAATTATGTGTGTAAGTTGGATAAGTCTTTATATGGGCTGAAACAAGCGTCAAGAACGTGATACTCCAGATTTAGTGAGAAGCTGCAGCAGCTTGGTTTTACTCCTTCTAAAGCTGACACGTCATTGTTCTTTCATAGACAAGGAAGCACTGCTATTTTTATGTTTATATATGTTGATGACATAATTGTTGCCAGCTCTAGTACAGATGCTACAACAGCTCTTCTTCAGGACTTAAAGGCTGAATTTCCTCTGAAAGATCTGGGTGAATTGCACTATTTTTTAGGAATTGAAGTCAAGAAAGCACAAGATGGTATTCTATTGACTCAAGAAAAATATGCAGCCGATTTATTGAAGAAGGTGCAGATGTACAACTTCAAGCCAGTTAATACACCCATGTCAACGACAGACAAACTTATAGCTCAAGGAGAGCAGCTTGGGCCTAAAGACAGTACAAGGTATAGGAGTATTGTTGGAGCAATGCAGTATTTAACTCTAACCAGACTTAATATATCATTCTCAGTTAGTAAAGTTTGTCAATATCTACAAGCTCCAACCATTATGCATTGGACAGCAGTTAAAAGGATCCTCAGATATTTGAAGCAAACACTGGGAATTGGTTTAAAGATAAGCAAGTCATCTTCAATGCTTGTTTCAGCTTTTTCTGATGCAGATTGGGCAGGATGTTTAGATGATCGAAGATCAACAGGAGGCTTTGCGGTTTTCTTATGAAAAAATCTTGTTTCATGGAGTGCTCGAAAACAAGCAACTGTGTCTAGATCAAGTACAGAAGCTGAATACAAGTCTGTGGCTAATGCCACAGCCAAAATTATATGGGTACAAACTCTTCTCAAAGAACTAGGCGTAAAAGGTCCATCTGTAGCAAAGTTATGGTGTGATAATATTGGTGCAACATATCTCTCGGCTAATCTTGTTTTTCATGCCCATACAAAGCATATTGAGGTGGATTATCACTTTGTTAGAGAAAGAGTAAAAGACAAGTTGTTGGATATTGGGCTTGTGTCATCAGGAGATAGGTTGCAGATGGATTCACAAAGGCCCTTCCACTGAGACAGCTTGAAGAATTCAGATACAATCTCAACTTAGACAAGTTGTGATTGAGGAATCTCAACTTAGACAAGTTGTGATTGAGGGGGAATGTTAGAGATAGACTCGGTTGTCTATAAATAGAATCTATTCAATTATGTAAAGCTGCCATGAATTATCAGGAAAGTCAAGTCGGGCTGTGTTTAGATAGAAAGGATAGATTGATTGAATGTACATTTGGAAACCAACCTGGCCTGCTATTCTTAGATTCCATGGTAGCCCCCCTCTGTAATCAATCTGGGCGCTTCAGCCCTATATAACATGAAGGGACCGGCAGGGGTCCTTACAGCCAAATAGAAGCTTTTCACAATAAGTTATGGTTTCCATATGGCACTTCTTTTTGACCATCATTTCCCTAAGAAAATTCATATGCATGTCAAATAAAAGGTACTCAGCATAGGCAACATGAAATGAAACTATAATTGATATGCACATATAACCTTAGCAATTTTCTTTGGTGGCTTTTGAACATGCACATTTGATGTGCACTTGATGCGATTAGTGGCCCGATCTTCTTATAGGTTCGATTGAGGCGATGAGTGGACGTTCACGTTTTAAGGCTTCCGATCAGCGATCGTAACCTTGCAATCTCTACACCTGCACGTCTAGTCGTTATCAACCATGCTCTCATGTAGTCGACCTCACCATGAAGGTTTTGATCCTGCAAACAATCGAAGAACTTTGCAAGAACAAGGTAAATGCAGTCTGGATTGCTGATAATAATATGAAGTACTCAAAGTTGAGGTTCTACAAACCGATTGACGGTGAAACTGCAATGGCAGAATAATCTAAGCAAAACCCAAGTCTAACAATGATAGCGGCTAACTATTTATAGGGTTACAAAAAGTGAGATACCATCTATAATGTGGGCCGTATCCTAGTAAGACTTGAAAATAAACCCTAAACCTAAGACTGACTCAAATAACCTATTAGGACTCTAACTCGAATTGATCTGGAGTCCAACCCTCGACTGGTCTTGACTTCTGACTGGTTTTGGTAGTCCGACTCCCGACTGGTCTGGTAGTCGGACTCGACGATTTCTCGATCGTCACAGTCGGCGGCCTGAACATGCCATCTCCCGAGTGCCTAGTCGATAGTCTTGATCTCCTCTTGTCCACTCGGCTATACGATCTACTGTCTCTTCTCCGATGTTCCTAAGTATAATACAATCATAACCCGAACTTAGTAGTATTCCATTCATAGAAAGACTTGTTTGAGTAACGAGGAACGAATTCACCTGACAATTTAATTGACGAACTCGAGCACGAGTCATCGGTCCTTGGTCATCAAGTGTGGTTGTATCCTTAGCAGTGAAGTCCTCACCATCCTCTTCTTCTTGATTTGGAGTCGTCCTCGACTCAACGTCAATTTCGTCGCCCAGGTAGAGTTTCAAGTCGGCGACATTAAAAATATTGCTCACTCTATAATCTGCAGGCAATTCAATCTTATATGCATTATCATTTACCTTTGCAAGTACTTTAAAAGGACCAGCAGCACGAGACATTAATTTTGATTTACGCAAATCAGGAAACCTATCGTTTCGTAAATGTAACCATACAAAATCACATGGTTCAAAAATAACTTTTTTTCTACCTTCATTACCAGCAATCTGATACTTTGCATTCATACGTTCTATATGTTCTTTAGTTGTTTGCTGTAATTTAAGTATAAATTCAGCACGTGTTTTAGTATCAAAATTCATTTTCTCAGAAGATGGTAAAGGTAATAAATCAATAGGTGCATGAGGGTTAAAACCATATACCACCTGGAATAGACTCATCTTTGTGGTAGAGTGTAGTGATCGGTTGTAAGTGAACTCTACGTGAGGTAGACACTGTTCCCACACTTTTAAATTGGTCTTCAAAACAGCTCTCAACATTGTTGATAATATACGGTTTACTACTTCAGTTTGACCATCAGTTTGGGGATGACGTGTGATAGAAAACAGTAGTTTTGCCCCCAATTTCTGCCATAATGTCCTCCAGAAGTAACTTAAAAACTTTGTATCACGATCAAAAACAATTGTACGTGGCACACCATGAAGACGAGCAACTTCCCTTTAAAACAAATCAGCAACTATTGTAGCATCGTCGCTCTTATGACAAAAAATAAAATGAGCCATCTTTGAGAATCTATCCACTACAACAAATACACTATTTCTCCCCTTCTTAGTCCGAGGTAATCCTAAAACAAAATCCATATAAATATCTTCCTAAGGCACTAGGAACAGGTAGGGGCATGTAAAGACCATGTGGATTGAGGCGGGACTTAGCTTTATTGTAGGTGTTGCATCGAGCAACGTAACGTTCAACATCTCGTCTCATTTTTGGCCAAAAAAATGAGTGGCCAGCACAACTTCTGTCTTCTTTACTCCAAAATGTCCCATTAACCCTCCTCCGTGCGCTTCCTGCAAAAACATAAGATGAACAGAGCTTGCCGGAACACATAATTTGTTAGTGCGATATAATAACCCATCGTTCAAAGTGTATTTATTCCAAGCCATTCCTTCTCGACAATGTGCAAATGCTTCTTTAAAATCAAGATCAGTGGCATATAAATCTTTTATCGTTTCTAATCCAAAGATTTTATAATCAAGCTGAGTCAATATGGTATAACGTCTAGATAAAGCATCAATAATTACATTGTCTTTACCTTTCTTATGCTTAATGATATATGAAAATGATTCAATAAATTCTACCCATTTAGCATGATATTTATTTAGATTTGTCTGGCTTCTAATATGTTTCAATGATTCATGGTCTGAATGTATAGTAAACTCCTTGGGCCATAGATAATGTTGTCATGTTTCTAATGTCTGAACTAAAGCATACAATTCTTTATCATAAGTAGAATAGTTCAAACTAGCTCCTGATAACTTTTCACTAAAATATGCGATCGGCTTACCTTCTTGTGTCAACACTCCTCCAATCCTAATTCCACTTGCATCACACTCGAGTTCAAAAACCTTACCGAAATCAGGAAGTTGGAGCAGTGGTGCATGGGTCAATTTCTTTTTCAGCAGATTAAAAGCGTCTTCATGTGCTTGTCCCCATTGGAAAGAAACGCCTTTCTTTGTGAGCTCATTCATGGGTGCAGCAATGGTGCTAAAATCCTGCACAAACTGTCAATAGAATCTAGCTAATCCGAGGAAACTCCGCACCTTTGTAACCATTTTAGGAGTCGGCCAACTCTTGATCGCTTCTATCTTGGTCTCATCAACTTCAACACCCTGTGGGGTCACAACATAACCAAGAAAAGAAACTCGATCTGTATAGAATGTGCACTTCTCGAGGTTACCAAACAAACGTGCATCTCTTAAAGCAATAAAAACAGCACGTAGATGTTCCTTGTGTTCACCTAGAGACTTGCTGTAAATCAGTATGTCATCAAAGTATACTACCACAAATCGTCCAATAAAATTGCGTAAAACTTTATTCATTACTCGCATAAATATACTAGGTGCATTAGTTAAACCGAAAGGCATTACTAACCACTCGTACAAGATAAATTTAGTTTTAAACACAGTCTTCCATTCGTCACCCGATTTCATTCTTATTTAGTGGTAGCCACTACGCAAGTCCACTTTGGAAAACACAACAGAGCCACTTAATTCATCAAGCATGTCATCTAATCGAGGAATAGGGTGGCGATACCGAATAGTTATGTTATTGATGGCTCTACAGTCAACACACATGCGCCATGATCCATCCTTCTTAGGTACCAAAATAACTGGAACAACACAAGTACTAAGACTCTCACGTACGTACCCTTTGTCGAGCAGGGCTTGCACTTGGCGCTGAATCTCCTTAGTCTCTTCAGGGTTGGTCCTATACGGTACACGGTTTGGTAACGTTGCTCCCGGAATCAATCAATTTGATGCTCAATTTCTCTCACAGGTGGCAATCCCGAGGGTACGTTAGAAAACTCATATAAAAGTTTAGCAATAACAGGAGGTAAAGAGGTCATCAATTCGTCAAGTGTAAAGAAAACCTCTTTGCAAATCAAAGCATAACAAACAGGTTCATGGTTAATTAATTCAGAAAACTTACTTTTTAGGTTTATTTGCGTCAACAATTATCCCATCTATATCTATCCTGACACAATCACTACCTCCAATACAGATTTCTATACTAAAATTAGGATGCACATCAGGCTCTAAATCTTCGTTATCAACATTAGGCTCTAAAACTTCATCGCGAGCTTCATACATGTTATAATAATCACATGGTTTTGAATGAATAACAGCAAACCAATCAATATCAACAGGATCTTGAACATAGTAAACTTGTCTAGCTTGAGATGCTAACATAAAAGGTTCATCTGATAGCTTATCACCGGTATTGAATAGATATTTGAAATTTACAACAGTAACCCCAAACTAATCTGTTTTCACCCACTTCCCTTCCATTCGGTTATCAACCCAGTCACACTTAAAGAGCACTATATTTCCATTGTTGTTATAATTCAACTCAATAATTTCTTTTATAATACCATAATATGTTTTATTTCCTATTTGCGGCAATCACTTTTGCCGCTTTCAAAACAAGTGGTCTGTGCAGTTAAAGTTACTCCACTGCTTTGAACAGGCCTTCCCTCATCATAAGCTTGGGTATGAAAATTAAAATCATTTATTGTGTAATTATTATATTTAGTAGCAATCATCATTGGCTCTTTGGCTAAAATTTTTATCACTTCGGACTCATTCTCATCAATTTCAGCCACCTGTGATTATGACATATATGTCAATGTAAAGTTATATTATAGTAAAAATCAGACATTGGTATAGTCATTTGCCTACTTATGTGCAATCTAAACAACTCATGAAAAGTTTCATGGTGTACACGAGTGATTTCTCACTTGTTTCGAAGCACAGTTGAGAAAAGATAGTTCATATGCTTGCTGCAAGTGTCTTAATACTACTGTCAGCAACTTCAGACTACAATTTCAAAATACTAAAAATTGAAGTAGCTTACTTCAAATAAGAATCTATATTGTCATAGTTGAACAAGACATATCTATGTGCTTGCAACCACGTTTTATGGTCCAAAGTCACACGACATTTGCCAGCCAATCCTCGACCAATGGTACGAAAGAAAAGAGTAGTACTACCAACATCAATAGGTAAACCTTCATCATTTCTAATATGTCAGGTAAATCGAGTCACACCGTGTAAATAGCATGAATACAATGTAAAGCACTCATCCATTAAATAGCTCTCTGTAATTGATCCTTCTGGGTGAGCTCTAGTGCACACATACCCCTTACACCTCATCAAAAACCTATACACGCATAAATAAGAAATTAAAGTAACTTTTTTGGCAATGAGGCATGGCTACAATTATTTAATTTTGTAGAAAATCACATTTCTATAGGATACATGTTGCGAAAATGCAGACCAGTGATTCTTGCTTGAGTGGGGAGATGAACCATCAAGTGTATCATAATGTCAAAAAATGACGACAAGAATATTGTCTCAAGAAGGCACAAGGTCTCAGTTATGTCAACTTCTAGTTTTTGCATATCACTTACACGGATAACAGCGAATATATTTGCTTAAAAAATTGCTCACACGAATCAGTGTTGCACTAACATTTTCTGGCAATATCCTTTTAATAGCAAGTAGAAGTAAGTGTTGCAGAAGAATATAGTTGTCATGGCTCTTTAGCCCAATTATCTTTCTCTCACTAACCTGGATATTGCGTCGTATATCTGATGCATAACCATCAAGAAACTTAACACCCTTTAGTATATTGTACAAAATAACTTCTCTTCAGAAGTCATTGAGTATGGCGCTGGAGGTAAATAAAATTTATCTTCTACTTCAATAGGATGAAGATCACTTCTTATACCAAGAGCTTGAAGGTCCAATCTAGAATTCAAGTTATCCTTAGATTTCTTGTCATTACCCAACAATGTGTTAATTATATTATCATAGAAGTTCTTTTCAATGTGCATGACATCGAGAAATTTGGTTGCATGCCTTCGGTCTGCACCAAAATTTTCTCTTCGGACAATGGAGCAGGTGCTGACTGAAGCTCAGTAACACCATCAAATGAATGACTATCAAATCTATATGGGTGATTTGCATGTAAGAACCTACGATGCCCCATGTAACAAGTCTTGCCACCATTCTTTAATCGAAGAGAACATGTAAATGAGTGGCACTCAAGACATGCTCCTTCACCAGAGGTAGAACATCCAGCCACATATCCAAGTCCTGGATAGTCTGAAATGGTGTATAATATGGCAGCATGCAACTGGAAGGACTCACCCTTAGAAGCATCAAAGGATCTAACTCCATTGACAAATATATCTACCATATCATCAACTAGAGGCTCCATAAAAACATCCATATCACTATCAGGAGCATATCGACCAGGAATTATCAAAGAAATAATAAAGTTTGGCTGCTTCATACAAATCCATGGTGGAAAGTTGTATGGAATTAGAATTACAGGCCAAATACTATACGAAATATTCTTAGATCTGAATGGATTGAATCCATCTGTAGCTAATGAAAGTCTAAGGTTTCGACTATCAGAAGCAAATTCTAGATATTTATGGTCTAAATCCTTCCAAAGAGGAGAATCTGTTGGATGCCTAAGCAAACCATCTTTTGTGTGCTCTTCATCATGCCATCTAGCTAGGGCTATAGTTCTAGAGCAAAGAAACAATCTCTGGAACCTTATCTTTACTGGAAAATAGCAAAGAACCTTATTCGGAACCTTCTGAGCACGTTTCCCATTAGGGTTCTTTTTTGATTTCCATCGTGAAGTTTTAAACTTTAGACAACAATCAGCATTAGCATTATTCTTCTAATAAAGAATGTAATTATTTATACACCTATGGATGCTGACATATCCAAGTCCTAGGCATTTGACAGTTTTCTTGGCTTCATTATACTTTTTTGGTAGTGCTGACCCTTCAGGAAAAGCTTATTAAGTAGATCAAGTAATAAGTCAAAGCTCTTATTAGACCATCCCCCAAGCAACTTGGTGTGAAGTAGTTTTACTATGAAACATAGCTTTGAGTATTTCTTACACCCTGGGTATAGTTCTTGCCCATAATCATTTGTTAGGTTCCTAAGAGCATCCAAATCATTTGCTTGCACTGACTCAACATCGTCCTCAAAATCCCCACCTTTGTCTAACCCACATGCTAAGTCTCTAAGCAAATCAGATATATCATCATCTTCGCTAGACCCCTCCACATCCTCAACCTCATCGTACTCAACACAATTCAAAAAGGACTTACCGTCCCCATGGAACTCCCTTATCATGTAACCTTGTTCAAAGCTCTCACATATCAAATGCTCATGAACCTCGCTTTTATCTCTCCAAACTGAACTGACACATTTTCTACAAGGGCATTGTATCTTATTGCCTATAGATGAATTACTAAATACATGATGTAGGAATTTGTTTAGCTCTTGCAAATACATTGGTGAATGCCTACGTAAAATACAACCACATATAAATCAATTTCTATATATCGAAGTGGACAATAGAAACCCAAAATTGTTGGAAGTTTTTCATGTATCTAGGCTTATTCATCCAACCTTTATCCATTATGCACCTTTGTTGTTTTCACTACTAAGCTAGCCAAACCGAAGAAATATAGATAAGAATCAATGATCCATTGTGCAACTCTGTGGTGCAAAGTATATCTAGGCAATGAGACAAGTAGTGTAATATTATAGAATTGGTTAGTAGCAATTATGTGTAATATCAACCAATGGTGATATGAATTAACAAATAAACTAGAAATGATATATAAGAAATTGCAAAATACATACACATAAAACTAGCGCTTATTTGTCTTTTTTCTAGCACCCCAAAATATAGAGAAGCATTTTTTAGTATCTAGATCAAACCAAAATTTAAACTTGAAAGACATACCGCAACATATCACTCATTTCTGTGAATCAGATAACTTGTAAAATCACATCTATGTCATTACCAAAACCATCATGCCAAAAAAATATTGAGATCTTATCTCATCTATACCACTTCATCAAGCTATTTCTTAGCGAAAAGCACCTTGTCAAGCGTAGTAAAGCATGACCAGCAAGACAGCAAGGTTAAGAAAATTTTTGTCTTAGGTAAACTCTAGCATGATACACTTACACAAATACAAGTATTTACACAGGAAAAAAAATTAAGGAAGAAGGGTTCTGAGCATGCAAGAACTCACCTCTATTTCCGTCGAATGGTAGAGGAGAGCCGGAGAAGGATGGGGGTCGACAGCGGTAGAGATTCGGATGGGAGGAGTTGTTGCGTAGGAGATCTGGGCGAGGAGGGCAGGGGACGCTACAGTGGGCGGTGCGGAGGACGCTTGGGGGGG
>KE371374.1:215089-237303 GCA_000418225.1 Zizania latifolia
ATAAGTGGTTTTAAGACTTTATAGATATTTTTCATCTTTTCTTTTATGTTTATCTTCGTCGAACAAATGGTATCACTCTTATGAATAAACAATTAGATCACATTTTCTGCAATAGAATAAATAGTAGGCAACAAAATCATTTGAATTGATTTTTAAATTCTTATGCACAAATTAAAAAATATAGGTATGAAAGGAATCGGAGGGGACCATTTGTTTCATTCTCTTTTATGATAAGCTAGCTGATTAGTAATTAATTAATGAGTCATTCCAGGGATGCAGGAGAAGGCTTAATTTGATAGTAACATGCCGAGAGTTTTGCATCAGCTAGAACTCCTTTCTTTACGGCAATTTCCGTAGAGCGCCGGCATATGTACATTAGATGCAAAAAAAAAAAAATACTTGTGCAATTCGTGGGGGTATGACCTGTTTGACAAAGATTCTAGTAGCTACATATACTCAGGCTCTTTAAACAGTTTAGATTTTTTATAGTGAAACTCAATATTTAGAGAATACCAAAATAAGCTATAATCTTAAAAATTGAGAAACATCAACTTGTAAGGACAATCTCAACCCTCCTGACAGATGATTTGTTAGTATTAATTACATTGTCTCAGACAAAATCTAATGTGGTAAATAATTTATTGAGGTGAGAGAGTAAAACTATATCTCACGTAAGAAACTAGCGCTACATAATATTGAAGGAAACAAAGGAAATGATTGGGAGAGAAATGAGACAGAAGATATGTGTTTGATACAACTTTTTTAAAAAATCTATTTATTAGAAAGATAGTGCTATTAGTAATATCTAAAAGAAAGAAAATAACATATCACACTGTGGTTAGAAGTGTCCTAATTTTCGTAATTTGAAACTTCCGTGCCCTTGAGTCCACGGACAAAAATTTGGGCCAGAAAGCAGTGAAAAGATGGGCAGGGATAATGACAACTACGAGCTCTACGCTGCCGCAACAGTATGGCAAATTTAAGGCCTCATTCAATACCGTCGTACACATATTCTCCGGCAAAAAAACAATCTCCCCCGGAACAAGAAACCCCCTTGAAAAGCACCCGAAAACCAGCATCTCCAAGCCTCAAATTTAGCTATTCCCCTCCTCTCCTCTCCTCCAATTCTTTACCTCATATGTACGTACGTATATTGATACATACGGTTTTGCTAAATAGACATTTTCAGTATGATTTCAGTCACTTTTCACTCTTTCAGCTCTTATATCTTGAATTTTTGGTTTGATTTGTTTTTTAATCTATGTTAATTAATTTGCACCACATATTTTTAACAAATAGGTGATCAATCCTTTTTGTCCTAAATCTTATATATAGTTAATATTTACAAACCACATTGTACAATTTAGTATTTATAGTGAAAATATACAAAATTTTCAGTGTAAAATACTTTTGTTTTTTGACGAATACATAATAACGATATATAATAGTCTAGTTTGATATGTAGCTACTTGATGTGATGTAGTTAAGATTTATAAAACCGACTAATGGCCGGTTAGTGTTAGATAACGGTTTCTATATCGTAAACCGTTGACTGATTGCGGTTAGACAACGGTTTCTATATCGTAAACTAATGCCCGGTTACGATTAGACAATTGTTTCTATATCGTAAATTGATGGCCAGTTATGGTTAGACAATGGTTTCTATATCGTAAACTAATGGACGGCTACGATTAGATAACGATTTCTATGTCATAAATTGATGTCTAGTTACGGTTAGACAACGGTTTCTGTATCGTAAACAGATAGCCTGTTGCAGTTAGACAACGGTTTCTATATCGTTTATATGTGATTAGCGTTAACCGTCTAAAACTGTTTAGTTAAACGTGCGTAGAGCGAGAGCAGAAGCAGCGGCGGAGCTGGAGAGAGTGAGAGTTTCGTGCGTGCGTGCAAGCTAAGCTCGCGCTGGTGTACTTAGTTAAGCCGCGATCTAGAGTAGGTCGGGGACTTATTTGGTCCCAGCGAGGAGGGGGCCGGGTCGATCGATCGATCGGCTGGCCTGGCGCCTCGCATGAAACACTTGGGCAGCAGCAGCTCAGCTACCCTGCATCAATGGCGCAGTAAAGTGAGGTGGGGTGTGAGAGATGCATGGCACACACCCCTCCTTCCTCCTCGCATATATGAAAAGAGAAGCACATCGAGGCATGAACGCATCATCCAGCTTTACCAGCACTCTCTGTTTGTTTTTTTCTCTTTCCATTTATAACAGAAATGAATGTTCATTGAAGGCTTTACATTGATGAACAGAAGTCAATACCCGAACCATTCATCCTCTGCTGCGACACCTGCGACAACGGCGACGTGACAACGATGGAGACGGAGCTGAATCCAGCGGAGGAAGAAGAATGGAAAATGGTGGTGTGTGTGTGTTTTGGTTGGTTGCAGCGAGAGGAAAAAGGGACAAGTATGCATGGTGCGTTCTTGACTCCCTCGGGTATATGAAAAGCCTCCGGTTGGTTGGTTGATTTTGATTTTGATCTTGATGAATAATGCCTAAGCGAACGGGAAAAACGGGATAAAATCTTGCAAACTGATGAAATGGGGGAGAAATGGAGATGGAAATGGAAAAATGCAGCAGCGAAAACCTAAGGAAAAGTTATTGTGATGATGCATGGATGCATCGATGGATTGATGGGTGGGAGAGAGAGGGAGAGTGAGAGTTGCATCAGCTCCAGATGTAGCAGCTGCAGGTGGAGTCCATGAATGCGAGCATTCAACGCGCCAACCAACTCTCTCTCTCGTCAGGAGCAGTGCAATGGCTAGCTGCTAGCTCCGGGAGGAGGGGGGGAGGTCATGGGTGGTGGACGCCGGAGCAGTTGAGGGCAGCCTTGATCTGCCCGACGGTGGTGGTGATGAGGCCGTTCACGGTGGCGACGGACTCGGCGTTCAGCTTCGACGACGGCAGGCTGCTCACGAGGATCTGGAAAGCGACGGTGACGACGGAGCCGCCGCGGGAGGCGGCGGAGCTGGAGGAAGCCCCCGCCCCCGCCCCCGTCGAGCCCGGCCGGCCGTCGGGCAGGATGGTGAACCCCGACGGCAGCAGCGGGATGCTCGACGGGTCCTCCCCGCTCATCACCACGTTCGCCGCCGGGATGTCGATCGGCGAGTACACCACCATCGAGCCCGACGCGTCCGTGCAGCTCTCCTGCACTATCAGCATGCTGTTCTGGCTCGCATTCAATCCCTGCAGCGTCGCAACAGACCTCGCCATTAACGACCACGAACCGCATTAACTCACTCATCTTGTCGACTCTAACGACATGGATTGGATTACGAGGAGCAAGCCGTTAATTACTTACTCTTAGCAGGGAGATGCAGTTGCCGGGGTTTGAGCCGTTGGGGATTCGCGACACTTCCTGCACTTGATTGCCGTGCGATAGAACGTCCCACTGCAGCAATGGCGGAGCACAGTGAGTAAGTGACATCAGTAGAGAGAGAGAGAGAGAGAGAGAGAGAGAAGTCAATGGCGTGTCCGGGTGGGCTGACCTGGGAGCGCGTGTTCTCGTCGCGGACGAAGGCGAAGACGTGGTCGCAGGGGACGGGGAGCCAGATGGAGGTGGCGGCGCTGAGCACGACGCCGTTGGGCTGGCCGGGGTCGGTGGTGCTGCGGTGCATGGTGACGTGCACGCTAACCTCGTTGGTCACGGACAGCGTCGTCCACTGGTGCATCTGCGACGCGCCGAGGCTGCCGCAGAAGCTGTTCACCATGCGCTGCGACAGCTTCATCATGCTCCGCTTCCCTTCCGGCGACACTGCATGCCGACCACGACCACGAACGAACACAGAGAGGATTGTGTCACGTCATGTTAATTATGTCCCGGCGAGACGAGACGAGACGCGGCGAGGACGGTGCGTACCTCCGGCGATGTGGTGCGGCACGCCGAGCGCGACGAGGGACGCGTAGCGCTCGCACGCGCGCTGCAGCGCGCCGAGCCAGCGGTGCGCCCCGAACGCGGCGCCGCTGAGCACGAGGTCGCGGTACAGCAGGTTGATCGGGTTCTTCTCCTCCATCTCCATGTGTTCGACCCAGGTCACCTGCGGCAAACAGCGCGCGCGACGTCAGAGACGCAAGCAAACACCATGGCCACAATAGCATTGCAGCTAGCACGGGGGACGACACGGGGAGGAACTCGCGAACCTTGGAGTAGCCATTGGCCATGTCGGCGATGAGGCACCCCGACGGGAGGCGGCGGCCGCGAGGCGGCGCGCCGAAGTGGGCGTCGCGCTGCAGGTCGACGGAGACGTCGGCGATGGCCCACAGGCCCTGGTTGATCTGCCGGCAGTAGCGGAGGAAGCTGAACTCCCGTATCGGCACGACCGGCGTCATGATGTGCAGCTCCTCGTACATCTGCACGAACACAACGTCATGCAGATTTCACCAACCACATGGAAAAGAAATAGTAACAAGGAAGAAGAAATCATTTGTTTGATTGACTGATGCAGTAATGGCAATTTGGTTACCAGAATCAAGGACTCGCTCCTCCCGCCCATGCCATTCACGAGGACATCAATGGTGTGAGCTTTGGACACGATGCTAGGGAACAACTCCATCCACTTGTTCTGCAATGGCGAACCCAGTCAGCACGGCGTGACATGCGCAAATTAAAGAAGAGTTGAAATCGTAATGGCTCATGGCTCACCGTGTCCATGAACACGTCGACGAGCGCGACGGCGCTCATGAACACCAGGCCGGACACGCGGGACCCCTCGACGTTGATGTTGGGGGCGCGGAACGAGCCGCCGGGCTTGGAGAAGATGTTGTCGTAGGTGTCGACGTTGAGGGTCTCGCGCGCGTCGCCGCCGGACACGCCGCCGCCGGGGCTCTTGGCCCAGACGTGGTCGCCGGCCTGGGCGAGCTGGATCAGCTCCTCCATGGCCCGCGCGGCCATCTCGGCCATCATGGGGCGCTCCATGTCAGTCACGGGCGCCGGCAGCTGGAACGACGGGATCGCCGACGCGCCCGCGTTGAGGAGGTCCAGGTCCAGCGATGGGCCGGCGAGCGCCGCCGCCCCGCCCATCCCTCCGACGGACAGGTCCAGCGGCGAGACGGACATCGGCGTCGCCGGAGGCAGCTGGGTGAACGGCCGGCCGAGGTACTTGGACGTCAGGTTCGACACGCGTTCCAGCTGCACGCACACACGCACGCCGGCGACACCCAACAAGACATCAGAGTATCAGACGCATCAAGCAAACGCCATATATACACACACCACAAACAAAGCACGTCGTCGTCGGCCATTAATTACCTCTTCCTTGAGACGGGCGTTCTCCATGCGGAGCTTCTGCTCGTCGAAGTAGTCCTCGCCGACGGGCGGGCCGCCGCAGGTGGGGCAGATGACGTTCTTGAGCGCCTCACGGATGGCGATGTTCTCGCACCGGATCTTGTCGTTCTCCTCGCGGAGGTAGCAGTTGTCCGCCCGCTCATGCTGCGCCTGCAACCAAACCCCCCATGCATTATCGGCATCAAGATCTTCCCATCAGAAAAACTCAAAAAAGCTCCCAATAAGCAACCGGCCGGAATCCATGGCGGCCGCCGGCCGACCTATCAAGAAAACCCCCTACATACCTTCATCTGGGTGCGACGATTCTGAAACCAGAACTTGATCTGGCGTGGCTCCAGGCCGAGCTCCCTGCTCAGCTGCGCCCGCTGGTTCTCGTCAGGGTGGGGGCACTCCTTGAACATCCTGCAATCACCCGCGCCATGACCAAAACAACACACACCGCGGAGGAGAAAACAAAACAAGAACGAAACCAAAAGAAGGTTGGTAAGGGGTAGCGTACGCCTCGAGCTGCTGAATCTGGCGAGGGGTGTGGCGGTGGTAGCGCTTGTTCCTGCGCTGTCCGTCGGAGCCCTCGGGGTCGTCGCCGAAATCCATGGCCGCCGCCGCCTCCTCCTCCTCTCCCTACCCACAACCTACCTCGCTCTCCCCCGCTACAAGAGGAAGACGAGATCTTTGCACTGTGCTCTTTGTCTTGCGTGCCTCTCCGGCCTTGCCCCGTCGACCCTATTTATACACGATTCACCCGACTACGAGCGATCCAAAACAGGAAGGGATTTGGCAGAATCATCGAGGACGTGCTCATCCATCCGCTGACGCTATCCTCGCTGCTCGCACTTTGTTTCCACTCTTGCTCGCGCATATATATCCCTCCCTTCCGCGTCCTGCATGCAAAACGCTCGCTTTCTCTGTCCACTTCCTCTTCTGCTACCTATCGCCTTGGATTTCTGAGCTGTTCGTGCCAATCTTCCTCCTCCTCCTCCAGCTCCACGAGGAGAGAGCTAGAGAGAGAGAGAGAGAGAGAGAGGATGAGCGGCAGTAGTGCAGTAGCAGTGGGGGGAGGTAGTACTAAGTAGTAACCGATGCGAAATAAGGGGCGAGGTTTTTAAACACGGCGGCCGTGGAGCTGGAGGCCATGGCCACCATGGCCATGACCTCTCTCTTTCTCTCTCTACAGTGGACTGTGTTGGGTTTGGATGGGAACAGCTGGAGCCATTTAAGGCCAAACGGGTCGGGTCGGCCATGAAAATGCAGCTCACCTCGCCTCCATTTGCACCCGCAAGCTTTGCCGCAAACCACTCCTCCTCCTCCGTATGCCTCTGCTGCTTGCTTCTGGGAGGAGGTAGCCTGCACACTGGGGAGCCAAGTTGTCCGGGAATAGAATCCGGTTATACAAACATTGATGTATTCTTATTTGCGTTGTTGATTTCTATAGTATATTTGTAAGAGAGTATTTTAAAGTTTTGTAGAAGGTAGAATCATGTAGATTTCTAAATCTTATACGATATGTATGTTATTTCATACGGTTTGAGAATATATTAATCAATTTGGTCATTATAAATACTGACGCTCGCATATATAAAATAAAATTAGAGAGCTCTAGAGGCATCGACATCTGGTCTTAATCTACATCCAATCTCACATCGAGACATCAAGCACATGTAATCACTACCAAAATTTGGTACTTAATTTGCCGTGTGCCCTTGGGAATGCACTCGGCAAACCCTCAGGTACTCGGCGAAGATCCTGTTTTCGGTAGTGATCGAATCTCATATAGATCAGTCTGCTCGAGATATCATCTTGCTATAATCGGCTAGGTCAATATAGATACAAAACACGACATTCGATATTACTCTCTTCAGAGGGGCCTAGGTCTATATATAAACTTTTTTATAGGCTCAGCTCCTTAATCCTATTTAGATTTCATTAAAATGTTTAAAATTTTTGAAGTTACAGGTAAAGTCAAATAATTTATCCCTAGCCTTTAGTATTTCTCAGCTCCATCCCCTGCTTTCACATACATGATACATAGATGCATATGTGTAAAACACAATGTGTTGCTATGATTATATGCTGGTGAAGTTGTGGCAATTTGCATTTGACATATATAGTTACGTGCATCCATAAGATCTGTAGGTGACATAAATATGTAGTTACAAGAAAGTATGTTTAATACGTTTTCGGATTTTTTAGAGAAATGCAACATCATAATGAATAGTTTTTAATGATTCATCCATCCTCTAATCACTAGGTGTAACACCGAGTTACTAGAATATGTTTGCAAAGATTGTTACTGTATTAGAAATGTGTGTAGCTATAAAAATTGTGTGGAATAATTACATTCGCATTCTTTTTGTTAAGTTTGCTTCGAATTATTGTAATGTTACAATAAAAACGTCTTGTGTTCTTTCATAAGTAATACCTTGGAATCTACTATAATCAAATATAATAGATTGAATATGAGATTCCGGCGATAATTAAAAGTTCATCTATGGTAGCTTTGTGGCTAATTTGTTATGCGAACTATAACTTACATAAGGCAATTCACATTTCCAAAATTACAGCAATAAAAACAAGAAATGACACACAAAATCTCAAGTAATTTGGTTTGGTATTTCGGTACTATACACTTTGATTTGAATGTTCAATGAAAAAACAATCCACCAAATTAAATCAAACAATGCAGCAGCTATATATGTGAGGAAAACAGATCAGGCAAGCCACCGAGGAATCAAGGGAATAGAACCATGCAAGCAATCAACCATTTGATTGACGGAGAGAACACATGAATCATGAATGCATTCTTGGTCGCCATGGACTCTCACTCTCGCAGACAGGGAATGCCACCAAGATGTGAGCCGGTGATGCGCAGACCTTGTTTCCTCGCGCACATGCTTCTCGATGATGTGACACCTGACACGTGATGCTTGAATGGCGCTTAACCGTGGTTTACATTTTTATCCATAACTGATAGTCGATAAGATAGTACAAAATTATGTATCCTAAAATCTACGTAATTGTTACTGTAGTTTAATATTATTATCGATAACCGATAGCTGATAAGATAGTCTAAAATTATGGTATATAACCGTTATCATAGTTTAATATTATTATTGATAATTGATAACCGGTAAGATATCCAAAATTGTGTACCATAAACCCTATATAATCGTTACTGTAGTTTAATATTATTATCGATAATTGATAGCCGATAAGATAATCTAAAATTATAGGATATAACCGTTACCATAGTTTAACATTATTATCTATAACCGAACTGATAGCCGATAAGATAATTTAAAATCATAGTATATAAATGTTTCAGTTATCGTGGTTTAGACATGTATCGTTTGATTGGAAATACATGCGAGCTACTAATTGAGTGAGAGATCGATATATAGTGGATAACCATAGTATATAACTGTTTCAGTTACTGTGGTTTAGATATGTGCCAAATAATTGGGATACATGTGAGCTACTAATTGAGTGAGAGATCGATATATAATGAAGAATCATATTATATAATCATTTCAGCTACCGTGGTTTAAACATGTGCCGTATGATTGGGGATACATACGAGCTACTAATTGAGTGAGTGATCAATATATAGTGGAGAATCATAATATATAACCGTTTCAGTTATCGTAATTTAGATATGTGTCATATGATTGGGGATACATGCAAGCTACTAATTGAGCGAGAGATTGATATATAGTGGAGAATCATAGCATATAACCGTTTCAGTTACCATGATTTAGACATGTGCCATATAATTAAAAATACATGCGCGCTACTAATCGAGTGAGAGATCGATACATAGTGAAGAGTCATAGTATATAATTGTTTTAGTTACCGTGGTTTAAACATGTAACGCATGATTGGGGATACACGCGAGCTACTAATTAAGCAGGAGATCGATATATAGTGGAGAATCATAATATATAACCGTTTTTGGTTACCGTGGTTTAGACACGTGCCATATGATTAGGGATACATGCGAACTACTAATTGAGTGAGATGAGTGAGAGATCGATATATAGTAAAGAATCATATATAACCGTTTCAGTTACCATGGTTTAGACATGTAACTAATTGAGCGGGAGATCGATATATAGTGGAGAATCACAATATATAACCGTTTCTGTTACCGTGGATTAGACATATGCCGTATTATTGGGATACATGGGAGCTATTAATTAAGTGAGAGATCGATATACTATGGATAATTATAGTATATAACCGTTTCAGTTATCGTAGTTTAGACATGTGCCATATGATTGAAAATACATGTCAGCTACTAATCGAGCGAGATATACCGTGAAGAATTATGTGATATGTGCCGTATGATTAGGAATACATACGAGCTACCAATCGAGCAAGATATACAGTCTATGGTGGTCATGATCATCTTCCCCAGCGGCTCTCCATTCTTCTCCACCTCTCTCTCCGACCACTCTCTCTAGCTCCAGCGACACCGCAAGTGAGCAACCCAGAGAAAATCGACACCAGCAGCAGCCTAGGGCACAGATCTGGCGCCAGAGGGGGGGCTTCGGGTATTGGGGAGGCCGTATGTCCTTGGCTCATTGCCTCCAGCAACAGGGAAGTGACGGATCGAGTGCCTCCGTCCCCTCCAGCGCCGGCGCGGCGTCCCCGTCCCGTTCCCTCATTCGGCTCCAGCAGTGCCAAGGAGGCCGCCCGGAGCAGATCTGGTGCCAGGAGGCCGTCAGGTGACGACGGCAGCAGCCCGAAGAAGACGGGGGCAGCCCTTGTGCAGGTATTCAGTCATGTTCCTCCTTCCTGAATATTTTGAGCAAAAGTAAGACCGAAGATCGAATAAACCGAGAACTCAATTATTTTGGGAGAAATTTGATGATTTGATACTCAAAATAAGTGACTTCGATTTTTTTTTCAAATTCTAGACTACTAGACTTAGATTGTCCTGTCATTTCCACTAGTATCAATATGATCAAATAAACACTTATTTTAAGTGTCAAATAATCAAATATTTCATTATTTTGATTGGGCATAAAAATACTCATCCTGGAGTAAGCTTAATTTTTGAACACTAAAATCTTTTTTATTTTGGAACCTATATTTACTAGAATATTTTGAATATAATTCTTAGAATACTTCAAGTTGACTATGATAGAGGTCATGACTCCTATTGGGTTTGGATAAAACCAATTAAACAGACCCATTTGGGTTAAAAAGAGTGCTATTACATTAAGATAATTTTTCCTCCGTGTTCATGAATGATTCCAAAGATATCCTTTCCGTTATGATTTGTGTGAGATGTTGGCCTATACTAGTCAAATTTGTAATCTTCGGAATGCAATTAATATGCATTAATTTGTTGCTACTTATGTATTAACACCCAGGTAGAGCGTTAGCCACTACATCGTCATATTTTTATATTCTAAAGTTAGCAAAGTTTTATGAGTAACTGTCAAATTGTGTATATTATTTGTGCCTTAAGATGGAAGATATAGCTAGATATGGTGGCATATTATGATGGAAGATCAAGCTAAATATGGTGAGATGTTATATATGTTTGGTGGTCTGTTTCAAGTTTATATATTAATGTACTTATTCAAGTTCAAATGCAACAGATATGTGACAATATGTTTGTCTACATATGATATTTCAGATATCTCAAAACGATTTGGTTTGGTCTTCTTAAATGTTCTTGTGTATGGATGAGATTATCATGCAAACGTATGCATTTGTATTTATAGTTTTTAACACAAATATGGTTTGTTGATGAGGCTTTATCTCAAGTTTTGTGATATTTGGAATTGATGTGTGTATAATATATTCTATACTTGATAATGAATAATGCTGTTAAATTAAATCTACATATTACCACTTGATTAAACTTAGACTTTAGCAAGGTTGACAATATTGTGTAGCTCAATCGACATGATTTACTACGAATTAATAGAAAACTGAATTTCAGATATTAGGACATGTAAATGGAGCAATTATTATTAAAAGGATATAATTCCATACATCCAAGATGGATATTTCTGTAGAGTAAATATGCAATTCTACCATAGCACGTTTAATCTATGCTGGATTCTCTAGTCCTTAGCTATATTAATAGTTAGGAGAAAAATCAACATTTATGCACAGCCTTTGTAGAATCAATAAATTTGAGACATCTACTCATCTTTAAAATGCATACAGATCGATGTTATATATATAACCGTGACATGTCCTTTGCTTATTATTTCCATTTAAGTGTCGTTTTTTCATTTTTTTTTTATTTTGAAGTTTTAACCTAGTTGTGGAGTTGGGAAAAGATAGTTTTATCTTTTCTATATACTTTGTGAATTAGATCCACCTGCTTTGCTCTTGAGAAAATTAAGAATCTAGTTATGTTTGATTTGGATCCAACTCTATCGGACAAGGATTCAGGAGCTGAAGCACAAACAGACCATAATTGGTTGACATTTGGTGCTTTGTGGATCACTTTGATTTGGCATTTGAGATAACTCCTTGAAAAAAAAATATATGTCAGCATGTTAGTACTCCCCAACATCCCCATCCCCTCAGAACACAAATCTGAAATATGATAGGATAGCAGTACAGACTCATGCTGCAGTAGAAGACGATGAAAAATTCATGCAAAAAACTCTTGCATCCCCAAAGTTGTGAATCCAGCAAGGAATGTATGCAGAGAGCAATGTTAGGAAAGTAAGTTGTCTCATCGAAGTTCATAGATGATGATGATGATGATGATGATGTTATTGCAGAGGAGGAAGAGATCTTTGATGTGTTTGTGCTGCTCACGAAGAAGCTGCAGAAGAAAATGCAGAAAAAAGGTTGACGCTGCAGCGTTGGAAGGAAGACATTCATGGTAACATCCCATAATCTTCCTCACATTATAAGCTAATAGTATTGACGACGATGAGCAGTACAAATATGACTATTATATGAACACTTGTATAAATATATCAATCTTAGGGGATTACTTCTTAGGATATCTCTTATCTATGTTTACAAGAGTACTTTAATTTAGAAAGTTCTATATGTAAGTTGTTTATCCCTTGTGAATCAAAAGTCAAAACTGCTACTCTCTAAGTTCTTTTGTATAAGTGTTTTAGTCTTTTAATTATTTTTCAAATATAAGTCGTTTTGGAACTTTTAGGTATTTTTTCATCTTTCTTTCATGTTTGTGCTTTTCAAATAAATGCTATCCATATCACAAATAAAAAACTTAACTTTTTGAAGCAGAATAAATATGTGACAATAAAGTCATTTGAGATGTTTCTTAATTCTTAATCTTTAAGAAACTTTTATATAGAAACTTTTTGCAAAAATCGATTACATACAAACTACTCGCATGAAGATGTTATTTAAAAAAAAATATTTTGTTGAGAGGGCATGGAGTTGCTTCAGAATCAGAGCTCAGTAGCTCACAGCTCAGTGATGGGCAGTAGTGCTGGACAAAGGACCGATCGAGCTCAGGGTTTGCAAAAACAGATGAAATCTGGTTACCGATTGTGATTGTACAATCAGTTAATGTATTTATCTGTCTAGTTTGGTAGTTATGTAATGATTTCTACAAATCGTTACATTATGATATAGTTAAAAACTATGGTAAATAAGCTGTTATCTTGGTTTTATGAATCCGATAGAAATATAAATCTACAACAGCTAGCTTTTACTGCGGTTTTGTGAAGGATACAGGCACAGATAGCCTAGCCTGTTCATGAGCAGATTTGAATCCATTCCATCACATTCCATTCAATTGGGAAGCAGATTTGAGATTTGTAGTGGGATCCATGCGGCATCTGCTGATTCTGCTGCAGCAGGTGGACGAGGCGGCGGAGATCCATACTCTTGCCGTTTCCATCCATGTCCTTCCGATTTCTGAAGCCACCTCTTTGCTTCGGCAAGTGGGCATTGACATCAGATTTCAGCTTAGGATTTTAATAAATATTTTATTGATCGAAAGTGTAAATAAACATACAATTTATTAGACAGCTTATTATAATCTAGAAAAAAAATACAAATTACTACCACCTTATAGTTCAAGTTTAAATAACCCTGGACTATAATACCGTTTAAGCAGTCCTCGAAAATTTTAAAACCAGTTTACTGTGGAACTATTGCTGACGTGGCACGGCGGAACAACGGTTTTCGCTGATGTGGATGACATGTCATGTGCTGAGCTGGCTGACAGAACAGATCAAACCAAAAATGACATCTGCTCTGTTTTGTCGCCTGCCATGGGGCCATCGCGCAGGACGGCCGCATATGACGTAGGGGGGCGCGGCGGGGGCGCAGCAGCGGCAGGCCCGGGCGTGCGGTGGTAGGCCGAGGCGTGCGGCGGCTGCGGCAGGGTGCGCGGTGGGGGCGCAGCAGCGACAGGTCAGGGTACGCAGCGGCTACGGTGGAGGCACGCGTGTCGGCTTGCGGCGGCGACGTGGCCAGCGGCAGAGGGGCGACGGGATGCCGAAGGAGGCACGACGGGATGCTGACGGTGGGCTGGCAGGGGTGCGGTGAACGCAAGCGGCAGGAGGTCGGTGGAGAGCGGATTGTCAACGAGAGCAGGTTTTTACTTGGTTAGCCACGTCAGCGCGTCACATGTGTCCCAGTCAGCGAAAACCGTAGTTTCGCCATCCACGTCAGTAAAACCGTTCGGAAAGTTCAACGGTGAACTAGTTTTAAAATTATCGGGGCTACTTAAACAGTATTATAGTTTATGGGTTATTTAAACTTTCGTGATAGTTTAGAGTAGTGATTTGGAGTTTTTTTATAATCTATAACTTAGATTATAGTATTGTTAGAACTCAGCTTTTTATTACTCTGGAAAAAATAAAATATCAATAATAGATATTTTGGTCAAAATTACCCACTGGCGGCCATACCCAAATCCTGCTAGCTGCTCTGTATCTGAACACTTCGATTTGATTACATTGCAGTTTTTTGTCATTCAAACAAAATAATTCATATTACCAATAATGCAAATTATGAAACAACTCACAATTTATTTTCCTCCGAACTATTATAAGTCATATTATTATAATTTTCATTATGAACTTGATTATAGTGACCCTAACCGAGACAAACAAGACTAAAACGCCTTTGTCCACATTGCCAAGATGAGAAGCATCTGCTTGTTCAAAGATACGCCGTGTTAAATCTGTCGCCAAGTCATGCTGCTTGCCCAGAATTACTAGCTGCTGGTTGTTCCTACATCCCAAAAATGATTTCTCTTATATCTCTTCAATTTTGTTTTAAAAAAATTATTTCTACCTCTTATATGTCTTGTACACAAATAAAGAAGTTTTATTCATTTAAATATCACTTATCTATTAATTTACAATTCTATTTTTTATTAATTAAGAGCACTTTGTTCTTTTAATCTCACAACTAATTTATAGACTTTAAAAGTAAAAGCTACATTTTATAAGTAATAGACTGTTATATTTAATATAAATTTTAAAATATAAAATATGTTATATTTTTGGAACTGAGGAAAGGAGTAATAGATTTATGTTTAAATGGGAGTAACGATTTCCACGTGGCGGCTGCTACGTTTGTGACGCCTGCGGTGGGGACAGCAGCCAGGCGAGAGCAGCTAGGCCTTTAACCCGCTGTGCGGGGGCCCACCGTTAATCAAGATCGGCGTAGGGCCCACCGGGGATTCAAGTAAGCGGGCCCCGCGGCCGTACGTACGCTCTCCGCGTCGAGACCCTCCTCTCTCTCCGCCCGCTAGTTAGCTGTCTTCCCTGGCAGCGGCGGCGGCTCAGAGATTTTTTTTCGTGTTCTTATTTTGTATTTTAAAATTTTATAAGATCATAAACTTAACATGCAATACGATTTTTAAAATATATCATAAATATAGTAATTGTGTCTTACAATTTTGTAAATCTACTAAAATCAATATTTAAGCTTATAAGTTGTAAAGTTATAACATAGGTAGTTCAAATATGTATGAAAGATCTAATCTAAACAGAGGATTATAATACTAGCTCTTATTCGACTTTTCATATCTATTGTGCTGTAGCATATGGTGAGCTTGCAGCAATTGTTTTGAGCAAATCTAATTTATTCACTTCAGGGATATAAAACAGGTAAAAGAACAAAAGAAAAAACATTCATGCCTAAAGATACAAATACATTTTATTTTAAATATAAACAAGTCAAATTGATGGGCACGGTGGAGAGTTTAATTGGGAATGATAATGAATTAATTAGAAATCAACAAAACCTTCGGTTGACACCGGAATTTGGCACCATCAGATTCGGCGAAGCAACAAACGTCCCTGATTAGCGCCGATGTGGCAGGGAAGTCCTAACCGATTTGGCGAAGCGTCTGTGTAACTCTGCGCGCATTTTAAGTCTTGAATTTGTTATTTTGCCCTATAATAGGAAATAGATAAGATTTTTTCGTAGTTATTCGTAAGCATGGAAATCCCGAGATTTGTTATAATTCGGGTAGGATTCTATTAAGCCCACATGTATAAATATGTGTACCCGGGGATCCTTGTAAACTATCCTAGGATCAGTCTATTTAATTTCTATTCGGTGGAACGCCACCTTTTAGGAGTAGAGGTAATATAGTTTTTCTCGGTGATTTTCTATCTCGGGTTGGGCTGCATCGGTTTAGTTCGATCTCCAGCAAGAAACATGTCTCATCACATGGCAGATGCATCTACTCAGCCAAGACTTTCTCGGTTTAGTCTGATATTTTGGTTGAGTTCTTGTGTCTGCTAGCTATCCTGATGTATCAGATCTATCTAAGGCTGCATTGCCTAAATCACTTAGTTAGATCCGATATGTCCATCACGTGTGTGCTAGATCTGTCAGTGAGATAGACTCTTCTTGTTGCCTTTGACCTCGTACTACTATCTCGGTTCAGTCCGATCTATTAGGTTGTTATTAGTAAGATAGATTCTATTGAGATGGCGGATTCGGTTCATCGTTTTATTAGAGTTTTAGCCGATGAGGTATCATAGTTTCGAGAGCTTCATCGTGTTACCGACCGATCGAGTTATCCCAATCTCTAGTGTGCATCGGCTAGTGGCAACGATCAGTATCAGCTTATCGGCCAATTGGTTCCATATAATATTCAGCTGATATGTCATTTCATGTGCACATGCATATCAGATATGCAGCCAATATGGTGTTATCGGCCAACGATGTCATCGGTCCATCGGCCGATATACTCAGACAATCAATATTTTTAATCTTCTTAATTGCAGGATTAAATTGACTGGCATGTCTACGAACCTCAAGATTTAGAACCTGCACTAAAGCAAAGCAGACTCTCATAGGCCTTCGAGTGTGAAGGTGCAAAGATCCCTGTGTGATTTTTGTGTCAATACCTTCATATTAAAAGCAGATGGGCTAATTTCTAATACTCAGGGATCTAATGGGTCAGATTTTAGGGTGGTCCAAGGCCCACCTGGACTATCCCTTGGAATCGCCATTGTTCCCTTGGTGTCCCGCTGTTGACACCAGAAATTAGATTGGCATGCCATCAGATGTCAGACCAAGCGGTTGGGCCGATGGGCCACCAAAAGGAGTTCGACGGGTGAAGCAGAGCTCGCACGACGTGGGCCTAGGCTTCGTAGGCTTTTATCTTTAATTTGCAGATAATTAAGGTTAGTTTAGATTCTGTGTCAAACACAGATTACGTGTTTCCCCGGCTATAAATAGCTAGGCCCGGGGCTATTGTAAGACGTTCACACAACCAATCAATCAACCCTTCGACGCATCGCCAACTTTAGGTATATAGCATTAGGCGATTCCCTGCCAGGATCAAGCTACATCGGTTAAGTCCGATCTCTGATCATGATGGGGATAGCCTTTTCAGTAAACTGATTGATCTATTCATGGCTTTCTCGGTTGGGTTCGATACTGTGATTAGATCAAGTATGTTTGCTAGTTATCGGTGTAATGCATTGATTGTTCTTCGTTGTGTTACGCTTTATCGCTTAAATCAGTGTGTTTGCCAACCACGTTGGTTTCACAGATTACTTTATGTCAGATCATATGTTGATTGTCAATATGATGATGTCTCGGTTGAGTCTGATCTATAGTATCGACGGGGACGTGTGCGGGCTGATTTGATCTAATCTGCTAGCCCAACATACATTGAGGTTTTAGCCGATGAGTTATCCGTTCTCTCGTTAATCAGTTTGATTTTATTCATATTACCCAGGTTTCATGTCTTTTCGCTGCATCGATTAAGTTCGAACCGTAAAGATTAATATTTTGGGATTAATTCATAGCCGATTGGTATGATTTGTCGATAGGAATTGTTAGTAGATCGGAACTGATCGATTAATGCATGACTGTTCACAAGCTTTCACGATGCATTGTAGCTTTTATGTGTGCTATCGGAGCCGATGCCGATGGGCCATCGTCGATAGCGTTAGGATAACTCATGCTTTTTTTCTTGTCAATTGTAGGGTCAAATTGACTGGCACGCTCTATACATCTCCGGGTTATTTAGAACTTGCACTGGAGCTAAGCAGACTCTCCCACGCCTTCGAGTGTGAAGGTGCAGAGATCCCTATGTGATTTTTGTGTCAACACGTTTTCTTGGCACGCCCGGTGGAACCATCATCATGACATCCAAGACGTTTCCTTTTCATCGACATCATGTCAGGAAAAGAGATCGAGAATGTCAATAACATCATCCCAGTCACTATAGACATTAATTGATGAACAGAGGAAAGAAGTAGAATAGACCCTAGCAGACTTTTAGAAGTTGTGCTTGGAATCTTTTAGTATGACTCGACGCGGGCCGATTTAGAAGAGCCAACTCCCGATACCATCCTTACAAGGTGAATCGAGTAGTCAGAGCCCGTAGAACCCAAAATTGTTTCAGGAAACGGTCAATAAGGTTGTCAATCATGCACTTATCAATCGAAATTGTTTGGCATATTAGTGAATACCTTGCATGAGCTGATCAGGAAGACGATAGATGGATCAATCTCTCAAGAACCACCTCAAGGATAGGTTTACTTGCTGCAAAGGTCATTGGTGCCCATTATTCTGAGTTTGTCCCCGTCAATGACCACTCTTTTGCCGTCGGTTGTGTATGGGCTGGAGCATAATATAATACCCAGTTTAATACTGTCAGCACCAATATCGATCAGCGTGCAGTCGTAGACGTATTAGCCTCAGGCGAGGGCCCCACCACTGGGGTACCATCATACAACATACTACAGACCTCAACGCCATCAGATGGAGTTTGAAGCTAACCTGCCCTAGAGAGATCATCAGCATCATAAAAGGGCAGCAACAATGGTGCAACATTATCCGGCAAAACAAGATGACTTTGCCTCAAAGATAGCAGAGATAATGAGAAATCAATTCGGGTTAAAAATCAAAGGAGCAGAGTTTTATGTATCGGCATCCTTATCCAGATTGGTTCAATAGAGTACCGTTACCAAACAGATATAGAGTTCCTGGTTTCTCGAAGTTTTCTGGTCAAGATAATACTTCTACGGTTGAGCATATTAGTCCTTTTCTCGCATAATGCAGAGAAGCATCGGCTGAAGAGGCGCTTTGAGTTAGATTTTTTCTGTTGTCTTTATCGGGATAGGCTTTCACCTGGTTTTCTTCACTTCCTCCGAATTCAATCAAGAGATAGGCCGAATTGGAGAAGCAGTTTCACAAGTACTTCTTCGCCGGCATTCAAGAGATGAAATTGACGGATTTGATGGTGATCAAGCAACATCTCGATCAGCCGGTTCCAGAGTTCATCCACCGCTTCCATGATGTAAGGAGCTGATGCTATAGCCTCAATCTGACTGACGCTCAGTTAGCTAAATTAGCTTTTCAAGGCCTTCTACCGCTGATTAGAGAGAGGTTTACCTCCCAAGAATTCAACAGTCTAGCGCACTTGGCATAAGGGGTATCGGTACATGAAAGCCGATTCCAAGAAGTACGTAAAGAAAAGATGCAGAAGCGAGTAGCGCAAGTACAATTTTACTCATCAAAATCAGAAGAAGACTCCGATTGTGATATCGCCTTGGTAGAATGGGTCAGATTGAAGAAAATAGTAACCTGTCCATGGGTTAAAGCTGCTGAAAAGGAACAGAAGTATGACTTCGATATTAACGAGGCAGACAAGATTTTGACTTATTACTGAAAGAGAAACAAATCCAGCTCTCGCCGAACCATATGATTTCATCGGCTGAAGAGTTGAAGAAAAGAAAGTATTGCATGTGGCACAATACGGGTGACCATAACACGAATGAGTGCAAAGTCTTCCGCCAGCAGATCCAATCCATCGTTGAGCAGGGAAGGATAAAATTTGATGAGTCAGCGAAGCCGATGAAGATAGATGGTAATCCTTTTTTGGTGAATATGGTGCATATCGATTCTTCGCACTTTCATATTGAGGAAAGCCAAACTTTAAGACACTATGTTAGAGCTCATGGGTGTCAAGAGAGGGAGCAACGTGCCACACCATATCGGCACAAGGAAAAGGTAGATCCACATTGGAAGTACGTTTTCTTTCATTTTTGCTAGGAAAACGATGAGGGTACCATCTGTTAAGGATTGCCTAGAATACACCGAGAAAATATGCAAAGATGATGTTAGTTCCTGCGATCAGCGCCCAAAAGAGCAAGTTCCCGTAAAAGATCGACTGGGGTCACCTGAGCAGGAACCAGAAGCCATTGAACATCGGCGCGTTCACAATGAAGTTAGGTGGCAAGGCAATCGGAACCCTATCTAGAAACCCCGATGGTTCCTAGAAGGATTAACACGGAGTTAGAAAAGAAGGCTTCAACATCAGAGGCATCGAGAGCAGCTAGTAGGGGAATACGAGGAATATTGGCAAAGTAAATGCTGGGTCAAGGAGTAACGCCCAAAGGAAAAGGCCGATGGAGAAGAAAAATTGATGAGGTCAATATGGTTTTCATTTTACCTACCGAGTACAAGGCACCATCATCGGACAATGAGGATGATTAGGAATTACGGCACAGTTACTTCTATAGCCACAATCGGCAATCTTTGAGAAGTCAGAAGAAGACGAGCATTAGCATTTAAGACCGTTGTACATAAAAGGGCATGTGGATGGAAAGCCGATGACAAATATGTTGGTGATGGAGGAGCTGCCGTTAATTTAATGCTATACTCCACGTTTCGCAAGCTCGATAAAATAAACGAAGATCTAGTAAAGACCAACATGGTGTTAAAAGACTTTTGCGGTAATTTGTCTGACGCCAAAGGCGTCTTGAACGTCAGCTAACGGTCGAAAGTAAGACACCACCGACCATATTTTTTTGTGATAGACAGAAAAGGTTCGTACAACCTCTTGTTGGGAAGAGATTGGATTCATGCCAATTGTTGCGTCCCTTCTACCATGCATCAAAGCCTAATGCAATGGTAGGGCGATCAGGTTGAAGTTATTTAGGTCGATAGATCGGTCACCGTTTCAACAGCCGATTTGCCCGATTTTGAGAAGATGGATTGCCTTTCCGGTCACGTTTGGGAAAAGGATTTTTTAAGGGTGTCGGATCTTGGTCTTCAGCCGATAAACAAGATGATTCTAGACTAGGATCCGTGTCTCGAGAAATATATGGTGAAGAAGGAAAGCTCGAAAAAGGTTTACATCGGCCGATGAATTTGAAGAAGTGGGCATCGGACTAGGGGATAGACCGAGGCCGACGTATATTAGTGCTAAGTTACCTTCTTCTGTAAAAGAAAAATTAATTGCTTTATTAAAATAATTTAGGGATTGTTTTGCGTGGGAATATCATGAGATGCCTAGACTTAGTCGATCAATCGTAGAACCTTGGCTTCCTATAAAAATAGGATTTCGGCCTGTGAAACAAAATCAGAGAAGTCGAAATCACAAGACTTTACAAGGCAAACTTCATAAGGCCATGCCGATACGCATAATGGGTGTCGAATATAGTCTCTGTATGGAAGAAAAGTGGCCAATTGAGGATATGTGTTGACTTCACGGACCTGAACAAGGCCACACCAAAGGATGAGTACCCGATGTCGACCGCAGATCCGTTAGTCGATGTGGCATCAAGTCATATAATTATTAGCTTCATGGATAGAATTGCCTGATATAATCAAATATTCATAGAGGAACAAGACATTTCAAAAACCGCTTTCAGGTGCCCCGATGCCATCGGCTTATTTGAATGGGTTGTTATGACTTTCGGGTTAAGGAACACTAGAACAACGTATCAGAGAGCGATGAACTATATATTTTATGACCTAATCGGCTCACTGGTGAAAATTTATATCGATGATGTAGTTGTGAAATCTCATGATGATCAAGGACATCTAGCCAACCTTAAAAGAGTTCTTAAGAGGGCAAAGAAGTATGGTCTTAGCATGCATCTAATGAAGTGTGCTTTTGGCGTATCGGCTGGAAATTTTTTGGGATTTATGGTTTATGAAAGAGGGATTAAAATAAGTCAGAATATCATCCAAGCTATCAAAAAGACAATACCATCAGAGAACAAGACTGAATTACAATCTTTGATCGGCAAGATTTATTTTGTTCGGTGATTTATATCAAATATGTCTGGCCGATTGGAGCCATTCACGCCTCTGCTAAGGATTAAAGAAGGGCAGGAATTCATCTGGACTAATAAACACCATAAGGCTTTTGACGAGATCAAGGAATATCTAAGTTTTCCTCCAGTTTTGATCCCACCTCAGCATGGTAGGCCATTGAAGTTATACTTATCAGTCGATGACACGAGCATCGGGTCGGTGTTAATCCAGGAGGTAGACGATAAAGAACGCATCGTGTTGGATGTCAAAATAAGGTACCTTGCAGTTGAAAAGTTATGCCTGTATCTGTATTTTTTGTGTATGAAATTAAGGCATTACATGTTAGCGGCACAATGCACGGTCGTGTACAAAGCTGATATCATCAAATACATGCTATCGGCTCTAATTTTAAAGGAGAGGATT
>KE371374.1:253936-264900 GCA_000418225.1 Zizania latifolia
TAGACCAATTTACACTTGTCTCTACGAGCGGCATCTCTTTTAGGCGGTTATCTCTTCTAGGATAGTATCGACTTGCTTTGAAGAGTGAACATCATTAGCATGGCCGTGGGCTGAGTCTTATCCAATCACTCGCAAGTCCGATATTTGAGTTTGAGGAAGAATTCTGAAATAAAAGTATCGACTTGCCAGGTGTGACTTTTTATTTGTTCAAATCATGAACTGAATCACATCGAGTCACTTGCAAGTTCGACACTTAAATTTCAGAAGTTTTATTTTTCCGCTGTATTTTTGTTTTGCGCCCATTCACCCTCCCCTCTGGTCGCTAGTTTCGGTCCTATAGTTGCCGCTTCTCACGCACCTGTTAATCAGGTGATGACTTCGACGACACGCACGGGAACACGACGAACAGTGGTTCATCTCATATTTTCTCATCTCTAATCCTCTCGCTCTTTATGTGTTCGATTTAATATATACATGCACTTGATTTTTGGACTGCACACTACCTATTTACTGAAATGTTTATGTGACTATTGTGTGATGCATGTCAAGTGTTTGTGTGATTGCTTGAGAGGATTTGGAATGTTCTTTGTGTGGTTTATGAAATGAAATCACGTTCTTTCTCCAAGTGTTTGATCTCTAGCATTTGAGTGTCTCGAGTGTTTCTTTTTCATAGAACGTTCGTAACTCTAGTTGAGACATATTGATAGATCATTTTACGCTTGTACCTACGTGTGGTGTTTCTTTTCGGCGTTCATTTTTCGAGGATGGCATAGACTTGCTTTATGAGTGAACAACATTAGCACAGGCGTTCGCCTTGTCTCATCTAATCACTCGTGAGTTGAATACTTGAGATTGAGAAAGTTTTTATCCTGAAAGATTTGTATCGGATTGTCAGGTGTGACTTTATTATCTAGTCTCAAACTGATTTCTCTCAAGTCACTTGCAAGTCCAATACTTATATTTCAGGAGTTCGTTTTTCCGCTGCAAATTTTATTTGCGCCCATTCACCCCCCCTCTGGTCGCTAGTTTCGGTCCAACACTGGGGTTACATCCCTGACAGAGAGTCTGCTTAGCCCTAGTGCAGGTTCTAAATAACCCGATGGTGTACAGAACATGCCAGTCAATTTGACCCTGTAATTAACAAGGAAGAAATCATGAGTTGTCCTAACACTATCGGCGATGGCCCATCAGCATCAGCTCCGATAGCACACGTAAAAGCTACGATACATCGTGAAAGCTTGTGAACAGTCATGCATTAATCGATCAGTTCTGATCTACTCACAATTCCTATCGGCAAATCATACCAATCGGCTATGAATTAATTCTGAAATATTAATCTTTATGGTTTGAACTTAACCGATGCAGCGAAAAGACATCAAACCGAGGTAATATGAATAAAATCAAACCGATCGACAAGAGAACGAATAACTCATCGGCTAAAACCCTGATGTACGTTGGGCTAGCAGATTAGATCAAATCAGCCCGCACATGTCCCCATCGATACTATGGATTGGACTCAACCAAGATAGCATCGTATTGACGATGAACATATGATCTGACATAAAGTAAAATGTGAAACCAACGTGATTGGCAAACACACTGATTCAAGCGATAAAGTGTAACACAACGAAGAAGAATCAATGCATTACACCAATAACTAGCAAACCTAGTTGATCTAATCATAGTATCAGATCCAACTGAGAAAGTCATGAATATATCAATTAGTTTACCGAAAAGGCTATCTCCGTCGTGATCAGAGATTGGACTTAACTGATGCAGCCTGATCCCGGTGGGGAATCGCCCTAATGCTACATACCTAAAGTTGGCAATACGCTGAAGGGTTGATTGATTGGTTGTGTGAACGTCTTACAATAACCACAGGCCTAGCTATTTAAAGCTAGGGAAACACATAATCTGTGCTTGACACGGAATCTAAACTAACACTAATCATCTGCAAATTAAAGATAAAAAGCCTACGAAGCGTAGACCCACGTCGTGCGAGCTTTGCTTCGCCCGTCAAACTCCTTTTGGCAGCCCATCGGCCCAGTCGCTTGGTCTGACATCCGATGGCATGCTGATCCAATTTCCGGTGTCAACACATACCCCTCCGAGTTTGAAATGCGAAGAGTCACATTTCAAAATCTTCTCTCGAGAATCCAATCGCCAAATAACCGTGCGGAGGCTTTAAAAACTTTCCCAACATACCTTCTACTTCAAGCTCCGCCATTCTTGCTCCTCTTCAGCAACATCTCTCCCCTTTTGCTCCAATGGCTTCCAACATTACAAGCTCACCACCGAACAAGAAACTGAAGACAAGCTCTATTCAGCACATCACGCCTGGTGATCATGATTCGGTAAACTTCCTTTGGCTCTTTCGCTCTTTGTCGCAGCCTTTTATCTAGTTCCTTTGAGCTCCCCCGTGCTTTGTTTTTATTATTGAATACTCCAGGTTCCTACTCAACTGAACTCTACCTCACAAAGCCCTTCAAATTCCGTGAACTCTGACACCCCAACTCAGCCGATCAGCGTTGGCAATGATCGTAGCCCAATTCAGCTTCAATCTGGGCAGTTACCCAACATCTATTCCGATAACGACGATGGACGAAGGTTCTCTGCTAGCCATAAGTACTTCATCTGCTCACCAATTACTTCAGGTATACTTCATCTTTACTGTTTATAGGGTTCCGTGACTTTATCAGCTCATCCGTTACCTTCTTCAGGCCTCCGGATCTCCCAATCCCATCGTACCACCAGTCGATGGCATTGAATCCCAATTGACGGACAGAGCCTTCTTCTGTTGTGACCCCGTTCAAAGTGACCTATCGACCACACTTGATCATCTTTGTCTCCTAATCGGCTCCTTCTTTCGAGATATGGAGGTAGCATAGGCCTGACTTTAGTCCGTAGCCGATTGGCTCCTCGAGGACCTGGCCGATAGCCTATTTTAGGTTTTCTCCCGAGATCGTTAGTCGATCTATCAGAGTGCACACACTAGCCTCGCCGATCACGCTATGCAAAAGGTCCATCACCAAAACTTTGACTCGGCCGATGCCAAGGTGTGTTCAGCCGAGGATCAGCTCCAATTCCTGCTCGGTCTGCCCAACTAAGACTAGCCATATCTAGACCAGCTGAAAATAGAAGAGAATCACATCCTTCAGCAGATAAATCTTTGGACAGACAAATTGGATCGGCTTCAAAGTTGTATGGCGGATCGGCAAAACTTTCTGGACAACTTATCGATCAAGATCCAGTTTAAGGAGGTCGATCTAATCAATTTGAGGTATGACCGCTTCTAGAAACAACACCTCATTCGAATAGTCGAAGGAACCGATGAAGAAGACACCGATACTATCCTACGTGTCGAGAAGATTCAGGCCAATGCAGCTTTTGCCTTATAGCGATTTCTAAACACCTTGAACCCACTCTAATCTGTGTAATTGGCTCTTGTAATGGCCCTCTTTTGTGAATAATATTATATCTTTCGGAATGCTTGTATTTCATGAAATCACTTCATCGGCTGTCATTTCTTCTTGGGTTAATTTTTTCTGTGCCATCGTTATTCGTCGTGTTTCGTCTGGTGCTATTACTATTTATCTATTTGCTTTCATGCTATTACTATTTCACAATACGTTTATTTATGCCATTTGGATCCACCTACAGAGCACTGTACTTCAGTATTGCCCATATTACCCATATACGGTTATCTTCTCCACCTAATCCCTCTTTCTCTCTCCCTCTTCACGTCCTATCTATTCCTAAGCTGCAGCTCCCACCCCGCACCGACGCCGATGCCGCAGCTCTCGTGCCGCCACCGGCGCCGCCGCCGGAGCTCCCACCCCACCCATCCACCGCCTCACACTTCCACTATCGCCTGCCCAAGCTGTGACTTGCTGCCAGAATAAAGCCACTAGACTAGCCTCCTCTCGCCCGCGTCGTCCCTGCATCCACATCGCATCTCCCCAAATTCCCCAATCCTCTCCCCCCTCGCCGAAAATCCCGCATGGATCCCAACCCCAATGCTGGGCTTATGTAGCACCTAGCAGCCCCATCCACTAGTACTAGGAAGCTCCCAGGAACCCCAATTTGGTAAAACAGCTTGCAATTGGATGCTAACCCATCGCCGTCGTCCTCCGCACCGACGAATAGAGTTTCAGCCACATTCAATCCGCTGCCAGTCCGAAGCTCCGATTGCCGATCCAATCGTAGGTTAAGCTTGTCTCGGCTTGGTGAAGCTCTGGTTAAAATTTCGCAGCGATTCGAGTTAGGACGAGAGAGAACTGTTGGGTTATGGGGAGGCTACGCTAGCGTTTAATTTTAAAATTTTACCCCATTAGCCCAGGAACCATGCGTGTAATGGGATCATGGATCGTTACCTCGAACTACGAGACGTGCTCGAGAAGCAGAAGTAGAGTCGATGAAGCACGTCCTCGAGCTGCTCCTCCCGGCTCCGTCCGTTCATCAGCTGCGAAGTCGACGTAGCCCGACGATCTCCACGGGAGAAGATCAGCACCGACGTATAGGGACGGGATCACCTCGCGCCGGCGTGGTAGCACCACTCGTGAGATCCGGAAGATCGATCACAACCCTTGTAATCGAGGAGAGAGAGGAGAGGTGGTGGCTAGGGTTCTCAACCAGGAGCAACAGCAGCAGCCTTTTCGTCCTAACCCCTCCTCTCCTTATATAGTGCCCTCTTATGATCCTTTAATCAGTATTAAAGCCCAACAGATCTAATCTGTTTGTCTGGACCCGAAACTTCCGAAAAGAACATTCTGTACGAATTTATTTCTGCCCAGAACTTCTGGCCTAACCGAAACTTCCGGACCCCGGAACTTCCGGCCTAACTGGAACTTCTACACCTAGAACTTCTAGTCCAACCAGAACTTCCAAAAATAACATTCTGTATCGAATTTATTTTGACCCGAAAGTTCCGGTTTCACCCGAAACTTTTGGTTCGTCCAGAATTCACCTTTTAGACATGCCCAGAACTTCCGGTCTAACCGGAACTTCTGGTTTCTCTAGAAATCGAAACTAAAACTAGGGCTGGCCTGGAACTTTTGGTCTAATCGAAACTTCTTGATGCTCCAGAACCCAGAACTTCCGGCCTCAAGCCAGAACTTTCGGTTCTCCTAGAATTCTCTTGGGCACAATACAATCAAGAACGACACTGGAGAAGTTTCAGCCGTCGACGTCATCTTCTACCTCTAGGCACAACAGAGAAGATGAATAGTGTACATGAGGGCAATAATGGCATTTGTGAAGTACAGTGTTCTGCAGGTGGGCCCAAATGGCACAAACGAACGTATTGTGAAATAGTAATGGCATGGAAGCAAATAGACAAATAGTAATGGCACCGGATGAAACACGACAAATAACAGTGGCACAGAAAAAATTAACCCTTTCTTTTTTTGCTGATGAGCTCGTAAGACTTGTATATGAATTTACAAATTCCTCGATCGAGTAGACTTTTCGATCGGCCATAAGGCTCTCGTTTATCCAAACACCTTCAACTCTGTGTTGCAAGATTCAAAAAATTTTGAAATTTCAAAAATTTAGATTTTTTGGCCAAAAATCTCTGGGTCCATCGGCCTTGAACTGATAGGCGCGATGCCCCCCGAATCGATGCTGTTAACCAATTTTGACTAGACTCACGACGCACTAGTAAGCGTGTGCCAATTATGGTGCATCAGTAACGGTGCACCACATGCCCCCTGAGTTCGGGATGTGGGAGGTCACGTTTTGAATTCTCCCCTAGAACCTCACAACTGGCGCGTCGCTTCGGCTCTTCAGCTTTGCATTGGGAACTCAACCAGCGCTGCTCTCTTGACTATAAAGCATGTGGCCTTTCCCTTCTGCTGTAAGCTTCTGCTCTCTCTCCTTCAGTAAAACCTCTTGAATTCTCCACCGTCGCTGGTCAAGTTCCATCGCCGTTTGTTCTTCCGACCTTGCTTGGATGACCGACACCATTCGCCATCGCCATCGATGGCTTCTTTATCATGCACCCCTACTGCAACTTCGAATGATGGCATTCCCAAGGTACTTGCGCCTTGCTACTCCCACATTTTACCTGAGTATTGTAGATCATTTCTTTTCTTGCTTCTGTAGAATGCTAGGGACTGGTTGTTGATTTCATTGGACGAGAACTCTTCAACGTACTGCTTAGGCCCTCGAGGTGAAGCTGATCCCACCGATTTAATCAATTGTGAAACCAATTGCATCCCCTTCCACGTTGCTTCCCGGAACTTGGCCGATTGTGAAAACTACTTCAATGCCTGACCTTGCATGGTTCCTAGATAGAAAGATTGGTATCTATGGGTATCGGCCGCTCACCGCCTTTACTAGGATGAGATGAAAATTGGCCACTGTATCGGGCTATCACTGGCCGAACCCCAAATAGATTACCTGATGCTGGTGTCGGCTTGTTTCTTCTGGTCTGATGCGCTGAATGCCTTCGTATTTGGACACGGGATAATAGCACCTACCCTTCTTGATGTGGCGATGTTGACTAGTCTGGAGATAGTGGATGCCGATTACAACATTGATTTTTAGGTCAAGACTTCACATTGTTTGCAAGCCAACGGTTTTAACAATTGGCAAAGATATATGAAACATCACAACAAGAAGATTGGCACAGTCGGCCCGCGAGAGCATTCTGCCTTTCTTAATATGTGGCTTGCGTACTTTTTCTTTTGCGATTCTTTCGGTGGTCCTTCTGAAGATTACCAATATTTGGCCGAGTGCCTGGCCGATCATAACAAGCTACCGATCAGCCGCATATTTCTTGGGTCTGCCTTCTGTATGATGCATCAGACCATGGAGAGGCTCTTATGCGGGAGATCCATCGACCAGATCAGCGGCCCCTAGTGGTTTATACAGATTTGGGATGGCAGTCGAGTACCATGGGTATGGGTAGTGCATACCCATACCCGTACCCACGAAAAATACCCGTACTCGTTACTCGCGATGGGTAAAAACCCGTACCCATGCCCGGTACCCACGAGCGTCGTATACCCGTGGGTATACCCATTTACCCATGAACAGGAAAAGAGCAAACAGCACAACAGCAACATTTCAGCACACTTACAGCAGCAACATTTCAGCACAACTTCTTTCAAAAACATTTCAGCACAACATTATACCACTAAAATTTCAGCACAGCATTATACCACTAAAATTTCAGCATTTTCAGCACCTCATTCAACAACTAACAAGCCACGAAAACATCAAACACATTAAAGTTCAACATCACCACAATGAGTCAAAATGGCATAATACAAGACATTATAGTACTAAGTCCAAATACGATAGAAAACACATCCAACAAGCCATAAATTATTCCGAATCTTCATTTAGTATGGAAGATGATCCATCTTTAAACTCCTCCTCAACGTCTTGAAGACATGACCAAAAGCTATCTGCCTCATCTTCACCTAGAATATCAAGAATAATATTTGCATTAGTAGCTGTATATGACATGAAAAAATACAAAATACAATCTTAGCTGCACGTATCATCATACCTTCAAGTTGATATCGTAGCCAATTTTGGCTACACATTAATGCCTCCAACATTTTTGGAGTGAGACGACTACGGTGCTCACTTAGAACCCTTCCACTAGTGCTAAAGGCTGACTCCGAGGCCACGGTAGTTATTGAAATAGCCAAGATATCACGAGCTACCATCCTTAGTGTGGGATAGTGACTTCTCGCAACCTTCCACCAACCAAGTATATCAAATTCCACACCCGGGTCACATAGAAGTGTTTTCTCTTCCAAATATCGATCTAACTCATTTTTTGTCCTCCGAATAGTCAAAATCTTTTTGTTGGCAATGAGTTCATTGAATATTTCCAATACCTCTAAAGCACTAATTGTGCTAGTATTACTTCTACTAGCAGATGTACCAACAACACCCTCTGGTTCAACATATTTTTCATACTCATTAATCAAAGAAGACAGAAATTCATAGGCCTCATCAACATAAGTGACAGATCTTTCTTCACCAAAAAGAGAAATGTAACAAGCATGTAACATTGTCATTTTAAGATGTGGATCAAGAATAACAGCAACAGCCAAAACACCTTGGATATCTGCCCAATACTTATCATATTTTTTTATCATAGCGCAAGACATTTTCCTAATAACCTCATTTTTAGATAATTGCCAATTGTTCATTTTAATCTTGATCTCACATATCTTAGGGAAGCACACATTGGCAGTAACATACTTAGTCCCAGAAAACAACTCAGTGAGAGAAAGAAAAATTCCCAATCTATCACAAACACTCGAGGCAAAGATCCAATCATCAGCTGTTGGAGCAATATAACCTTTATCTAATTGCTGTAAGCGATCAAACGCTTTCTTATAAGGTATGGCAACACTAAGCATGATATAGGTTGAGTTCCATCTAGTTTTGCAATCAAGACACAACTTAGTTAATTCAACCTTTTGGTGCTGAGCTGCTTTGACAAAATTTTCATATCTTTTTGGAGTGGCAAGCCAATATGCGACACTGTCTCGTATGATTACAATACATGGCCCAATCACATCTAACCCATCTTTCACAATCAAATTAGGTATGTGTGCACAACAACGCATATGTAACATCTTTCCATCCAATAAAAAATTATGTGTCCCAATCTTATCCTCTATTTTCTGTATAAGGGCTGCAATGCACTCACAAATTTCCTAAATCCATGATGGTCAACAATAGAAAGATGGTACTCATGCAGAATAATCATAGCATGAAGTGCCTTCCGAGCTACTTCTTGATTAAAGATATAGTTTCCTAAAGATACTTGCCCTTCATCACCTGTTTCAAATCTCAAATTACTTTGTACTTTTCCTCTATCCCTCTTTCTATAAATACAGACTTTTAAATGAGAATGTAAATGTTTAGTGCCATTTTTAGTGTCACCTGAAAGTTGCTTGTAGCACCACATACACCTTGCCTTGTCAACTCCTTTTACTTTCACTCTCATAAACTCGCTCCAAACAGTAGATGTGAGCTTCCTCTTTGATCCACGATTTTCGGTTACAATTTCCTCATCTTCAGGATCAGTAGCTTTTTCTTCATTTCGGGGCTGAGTTTCCTCTACAGATGCAGGGGCTGAAGCTTGTGAAACTTGCTCTGGCTGGTTGCTACTCCCTGGTTGTGAAGCTTGCTCTGGTTGGCTGCTACTCCCTAGAGTTGACATGGCTCTGTAATTGTCAACAGCAAAAATCATGTTCAGACACATGCAAATAACGTAGTGGTGCATTATAACCAGATATTCAGTGGCTCTATTTACTTCACATGTCACAGCTATGTCAAAAAAAAAAAGAAAAGCGGACATTGCACCTTTGCATTCAGCATCACAAAAACAATTCATAATCTCCAATGTGTTCATTTCAATAATATGTGCATACCTATATTTGTTCATACTTTCAAGTTTGGAATAACAAAAGATGGAGAACAAGACAGAATATTATGTTTACTTATCTCTACTATGCATCCATTCATCACCATCTCTTCTAACATGAAGTATCAATGCAAGGATTGACACATTACCAAAGCAGCTCTTGTGATGGTGACGATGCAGCCATCCAGGCCACAGATCCAGGGCGGGCGGCGAGGGCTGGTGACGGTGCAGCCGTGAAGGCCATAGATCCAGGGTGGCCGGCGAGGGCTGGTGACGGTGCAGTCGTGCAGGCCATAGATCCGAGGCGGTCGACGAGGGCTGGCGATGGTGCAGCCATAGATCTGGGTTGCAGGACATCAGGGCTCGAGACGGGAGGTCGACGCAGGGACTCGGGAGTCGGGGCGGGAGGCGGCGTGGCAAGTCGGTGCGGGAGGCGACGCAGCAAGGTGACGCGGGGCCTGGGCAGCGTGGCAAGTTGGTGCGGGAGGCGGCGCGGCAAGGCGGCATGGGGCCTAGGCAGCGCGGGGCCTGGGCGGCGTGGAGTTCTAGATTTCTGGAATCATCCGCGTGGAGCCATGGAAAGTAGACAGGAGAGAGGCTGAGAGAGAAAGTGAGGAAAAGAGGGAGGCGACGGTAGTATGGAGGGGCTGGGAATGGGAGTGAACCGGTGGAGCTAGGGTTTCATTATTTGGATTGGGTTTATATACTCCGGGTAATCGGATAAACGGGTAAAATGGGTATGGGTAGTTAATACCCATACCCATACCCGTTTACTCATTGGGTATAAGGTTTGACCCATTATCATACCCGCGGATATGAAAATTGGAACAAACCCGATCCTAATAGGGTTTTTACCTGTGGGTAAATGGGTAAACGAGTATAATTGCCATCCTTAGTACAGATATAGTTGAATCTATGCACCTGTGAGGCCATCGTCCGTCCTCCTTTGCTCAACCTCAGCTTTCCTGGCGACCATTGTGAGAATGAAGTCCCTCACACCTACCGATGCACCTCCTTCGGAGAAGCGATTTCAATGCTCAATGGTGCTCCTTCATTGACCGATGGAGTGGGCAAATTTTTTAGATTATTTTACCTTGGTATTGCTAAACCCGTCCAAGTATGGTTCGCCTACTTTTATACTGATGATTTTCAAGATCCGAGCCACCTTCGGCCGTTGGAGGTTAGGATCGATGACTCCTCTTCCATCAACTTTTTTGCTACCATCCGGCCTGGTCCACTCCCTATCGGCCTTCCTCAAGGACCGACTGAGCCGTCCTATGAATTTTACCACCTGACGGTGTATTCTATTCCTGTCAATTTGGACTTGGTTAGATGCCGATGGACCTCTATTTCTTCGGAAAGATCAAAGCCAGGAGCGGTATACGGCCATTGGAGTATCAATACGTTAAGAGCCTGCTTGCCGATCTGTCTTTCCGTGACTTGAAGGGCCTAGTCCCTTGTACCAATGTCTCTGCTTCCTTCGAGCTATTTTGGGATGAATGGCGGCTCCATCTTTTCAACCTTTCTTCGTCTGTTCTTCGGTCACATTTTGTGATGAGGACATCAC
>KE371374.1:291207-319344 GCA_000418225.1 Zizania latifolia
GCGAATAGCAAATTTCCGCCACGACGACATAGCAACAATATGGCGACGATATGGCGACGCCATAACAACTATGCCACCACCATCTACACAGACTCTTGACACTTGCTTTTCATAAACCTGACTAGTAAAACTAATGATTGACTGGCATGCGCATCTTGCTAATGCACTAAATCAACTACACATCCTCAATTTTGCTAAGGATTAGTTGTCTTCCATGACAACATGGTTATCTCGCACTTCAAAACATTGTGTAATTATTAATTCGTCCCCCAAAATACTTCATCAGGGAAGAAAACAATCCTTTTAATCTGATTCATGGGATTGAATAGAATGAATGGTCCAAACAAATTGACTGGTGTTACAAAAGAGCTTATAATATTACAGCGTAGAAGCAGCAATAAACAATCAGATTGTATTTTATCAATGATTAATCATATCAACAATGTGTAAAATTAAACTCTATGGCAGAGGATTTGAAATTTTAGGAAAGAGAACCACAAAAAGGAATCACGGTGACAATGATTTGAAATACTATGTCTGAACAGTTGAAATATGAGGATAAATGTGAACAAACCTCCAGGATCCCGCATTGGTGTCTGGTAAGGATGGAGCGGTGTTCGAGACGGGTGCATTGGTGTTTCACCACCCAATGAATAACGAGGTTCACTGCAATACAACCGATGTCAGCAAAGAGAATTGAACAGTTTTCCCAAATGCAAGAACAGAGATGATTACCGGAATGGTGTTGCGACAGTAGGTGTGTCAGCAATATCATCTCTCTTAACTGTTTTGTAGTGATATTAGCACACTTTCAATACACGAGAAGCCAGAGAACAGAAAATAATAATATTGTTCACCTGTCACAATCTTCATTAACGAATCAAGCTCCACACGCACAAGCCCACCAGTCACCTCTTTAACACGCCCACGGTACCCCTTGTAAGGACCAGATTTAATTTTAATACATTTGCCCACCAATGCATCATGCCCTCTACCACCACGACCACCTCCTCCAAACCTTCCACCATCTGCATTGAATGAAAAGACCATATTACTATATCAGGCAAAGCTAAATAAAGCTACTGTCTAGCTAAAGCAATGAAGCTGCATGAAAATATGTGAATCATATCACGAACAGGAAAAGGAGCAACAGAAGTTGGATGAATATCAGCTCATACAGTTCATGTGAGGTCCTCTTGGGGGCAGCCTTCCTGGTGATTGCAAAATGCTTGCAGGAGATCTCAAAGCACCAAGCCTTGGATCTGATGTATCCATACCCTGTACCAACAAACCAAATGGAAAGTAAGGCAAAGAAAAAAGGTTCAGCATAACTGATTAAAAAAAGTATAGGTCCAGTGCAAACATTTCCACGACGTCCACCAGGTGATCCACCAACAAGAAGGCATGATTGTGCTTTTGCACAAATAAAGCCCGCATGCTCAAGGTGGTGCCTATCATAGATAAATAATATCCCCTTATGGATGTGTTCCACTGGTCCTTGCTTTCCCTAATTCAATAAGAATGTGATAAAAGTGTTATAATTACATAAGCATGCTTAAAAAACAGAACAGAAAATAAATGTGAAATGGAACACACCTTGCATGCTCCCTCAACAACTCTAACAACATCTTTAGCTGAAATCATATTGTTGGACCGATCTTTTGCAGATGTACGCCGATCAATCTTGCTTTTTATTTCTCTTAATTTTACGAGCACAACTTCTGGTCTATCAGGTATTCCTTTTAAAACCTAAAGATATACAAAGGTGAATATTGTATAGACCTCAATGTGCCATCGAAAAAACTTAAAACAACAGTACCTGAAATGCCTCAGTTTCCACCCTTATAATTACCCCGAATGACAAATTGCTGAAAAGTGTTTGGAAGAAATTAGGGTATGTAGTGTAGTTAAGCTATGATAACAATTTGGAAAGGTAACTTACTCCAAAAGAACAAGATCATGCAGTTCATAATCACCGATTCTGGTAATTCCTGTTGTGATCTCAGAGCTCTCCACTACATGATCCGCGAACACGCGTATCTGTGATTATCATGAGTTTGCAGTTAAAATAAATTATATTGTAGATATCATGTGGGCATTTCCTATTACAAATCATTAATGTGGATTGAGAAAGGTTCACATGTTCTTTTGTCGTGATTATCAGAGTTTGCAGTTAAAACAAATTATATTGTACATATCATGTGGGCATTTCCTATTACAAATCATTAATGTGGATTGAGAAAGGCTCACATGTTCTTTTGTCGTGTCAGATAAAATAATCAAGACATGACCTTCCACTTTAACAACCATGCCTGTAGCACCTTCTTGAACACCTGATACCACTTTAACATGGTCTCCAGGTTTAAAATACTTGCAAAGCTCTTTCTCATTGAAGGCTAATGTTTTCTGTAATTACAAAGAAATCAATTGATTAATCAGCCTTAACTACAAACCATACATCTGAAGAAAATTGTGAGTAATATTGAGACTTGAGAGTTCAAGTTGCAAACAATTACCGGTAGATCAGATATTTTTGGTCTAATGTGGACTGTCTCATCTTCTACTTTCTCAACCCAGCCCTCTAAGTTTTTCAGATCACCTTTGATGACAATGACAGCGTCACCCTTCATAAAGTGCCCCTTTTTCCTATTAGCAAAAAGAGTAGACAAGCCAGGCATATCCCCATTCATGTCATCGCCAGGTTTTCTGAACTTCTCCAATTCATCGAATGATGGCTGAATATTCTGTGTGCTGATTGATTTTATTGAGACTGTTTTATACAGGAAACCATCTTTAAACATTAAACCATCAATCATCTCAAAGTACTCCCCAGAGTCTTTATCCCTCCTCCGTTCAACACGAATGTGCATCTCCCTGGTTGCAGGAGAGTTAGCAAGCAATAATAAAATTATATATCATTTGATGACAGGGACAAAAAAAACACCTGGCTTCATCAATATTAAAGAAACGAGGTGGTGGGACAAATGCTTTCTTCTTCACAACCTCCCTCCCTTCCTGAAAGTAAAATGTTTCAGTTTAGAGCATGCAGCATTCAGAACATACAGTAAAACAATCAATACAACAGAAAACTAAAAGATAGAAAAAACAATGAGCTTGAATCATCAATATATCCAGGAAAATTAGGACTGAAGCATTAAACAACAGCAAATGATTTTCAGAAACAAAGCATTGCAACATACCAGTTTACTAGACAAAGCTTGTAAATCTATTCTAGGAATGAGCTTCACAGTAACCCTTTGACGCACATTGTCAACATCAACAACCTGAAAACACAATCACATTAGTTTTTGGAAATATATGAAGAAAATGTTGTGACTAGTTGAAGATATCAAAGTAATGTGACCATACCTTAGCAAGGTCACCTTTATATATACCCAGCTTCATTCGAACCCAAGCGTCCCTCGAAAGATCAACAGATTTGCTCTCAACAGAGAGGACATCTGCCATTTCTTTTATTGGAACCAATGTTATTTTTGCTGAAGAGTAAATGTTCCTCAGACCTTTGCAAGCCTGCATAAACCAAGTTTAGTGGGGATGCACTTTCGAAAAATCTAAAATGTCAAGCACATGCATACCTCCTTGACATGGGCCTCCTTCTCTGCTTCAACATAAATATAATTTTTTAGATGATCTAATGCGACAACTGACTTTATCTGGAGATCTTGTCTATCAATGAATTTTTGCATTAGACAAATTGCTGTCTCCCTCTCATGCCCAATCTGAAGCAAAAGTTCCATATTAGTAAAGTTAATGGTAACTAGGATAAGCTAGTGGAAGTTTAGATAAGCTACAGAATGATCCTACCGCACATTTCACCATCCAGAGCTTTGGATCCTTTACTGATGGCAAGAGAGCTTGCTGCTCCACATCTGCAGCTTCCTCTGCATATTCAATATGAGTAGATCTTGCATACCTCTCCCGTACTTGCCTTTCAATCTCATCAATATCCTCCTCTTCATCCCTCATAGGCATGGAACGATGTCTTGAGCCCCTAACAACATCCTCATCAGGAATGTCGGCCCCACCATCGTTGATGAAGTCTGAAAAAAGGCAAAGAAGCAGGGTTCACAAGGCATAAGAGAAATAACAATGGTTTTTAGTAATTAGTAAGCTAATTTATATGGAACTGGGTGGACCACAACTTCCAAACAACTGAGCAATTCCCAAGGGAAGTGTGAAAATTTTATATTGCTACCATGAGTAACAGCCATCGCCAGAGTTCCACACAAATTTCTTCTATATATTTCTGAACCAAACAGACCGGATCCACCAACCCTCGGGAAGCAGTACTGTGGCAGGTCAATCAACTTGATGGTCTAAACTCCTGATATATACAGCTTTTACTGGAAGGAATCAAAAGATACCACTAGTAGTAGATGCAATGAAATAAAACAATATATCTACTATCATGATATCAGAATGGAGGATATGTTGCATCTGGTTCTCATTGCTCCAGAATACTGTATTACTGAGTCTTTTGAACTGATGCAATTAATGGATGAGTTCTGAACTTGATATAGAGGTTTCATCAACCACTGAGTGTGTACTTCTGCACCAGTGTTGAATTATTTTATGTCTTGACAGTTGATGTATTTCATCAAATATCTAATTATCTAAATGAGTGTAAATGACAGAAGATATGTCAATAATACTACGTCCGTTCTCAAATAGATGGTGTACTACCATGCAAGCAGTTCAATATCAAAATCTTAAATTATTAGTAGATTAAAAAATATTAGGATTTGATATGTAAAAATGGTATTAGTAGATTTGTCATGAAAAATACTTTCATATAGTTTTATTTTTTATAATTTTTATAGATATATAGATAGAAAAAGCAGGATAGAAACATGTGCATTGGAGACTGTGTCGATGTTCAAAACGTCATCATTTGAGAATGTAGGTAGTAATTCTTAATGTCACGTGAAGTTCAAGTTAGTATTTAGTTTCATACAGGCAGTAGTGACATTAATTTAGTAAAAAACAGGGTCCTATTGGCTATTCCTCTAGGAGAGCACAAGCTTCAGTAAATGTCTAACATATAGGCATAGGCATTACAATGCACTTGCAACAAAGTAATTTTCTGTGCCAGCAAATATCACTATATCAGATCAACCAGCACTCCAAATGAAGTGTAAGTTCAGCACCTAGTATCAAGCATCTAAAAGTTTAATGCATACGAGGCCCCAAAGCAACCATCCATCTATACTTTACTTTTATAAAAAAAAATAAAGGAAGTTATCCGCCAAATCACCACTCAACGAGCTTCAGTGCCAAAAAAATTAGAACCAATACAATTAAATTGGTTTTAAGTGTTGGTAGCACTTGCAATTACCAGCAATTCATCTACCATAAAAATAATTAAGGTCAGAGTTATGTATCGATATCAAGTTTCAATAGTTCATACCAAAAAATTAACTCATTCAGCATGTTGGTCGGTAAAATACCTATCAGTTAACAAACCACCATCACTCAGTTACAATTCATTGCCTATGACCACAAGTAAACCTAACTAAGCCATATCAGGATAGGGGGCAGATACTAACATCAAAATTGCTGCTTCCTAGTTTCTATAACAAATCTATGTATCCAGTAACTACTATTGCATCAGTATTTCTCAGCAGTGAGCACCCTTCACTTACTACTGAGTCATACAAACAGAGTAAAAATTATGGATCGTACTCGGAGCATGAAGTGACATTAAAATTGCTAATTTCTCGGTTATCCCCAAAATCCAGCTCTGGAAAAGTCAACCAAATTAGGTTTCAGATCTCGCGAAATACCAGAAAAAGTCCGAAATAGAGCAAGCACTCACCATCCTCGCCTTCGCCTTCGTCCTCCTCCTCCTCGTCCTCGTCGACCTGCGCCTCCTCGTCGAAGAACCCTCGAACGCCGCCGCCGCCCTTCTTCTTCGGGCGGCCCCCGCCGTCCTCGTCCTCGTCATCCTCCTCATCGTCCTCGATGGCGGAGTCGTCGATGAAGTTGTCTTCCCGCGACCGCTTCCTGCCTCCGCCGCCTCCGCCTCCGCCTCCGCCTCCGCGGGAGCGGGAGGCCTTCCCACCGCCCCTCACCTCATCCTCGTAGTCATCCTCGTCGTCCTCCTCCTCGTCCAGATTGTAGGCTTCCTCCTCCTCGTCGTCCTCCTCCTCCTCCATCTCGTCGTCGTCCTCGTCGCGGCCGCGGCGAGCCATGGATTTCGGCGGCTAGGTTTTCGAGCGCTCGCGCGAGGCGTCGTTGGGAGAGAGGAAAGGGGAAACTCAGAGGGGTCGAGGGCGGAGGCGGAGTCGGAGGCGGAGGCGCAGAGGGGCGAGAGCCCGCGAGGGTTCCAAGAGGCCCACTGGCTCAGCCCGAAGACGATCTGGGCCGTTGGATGCAGTGGGCCGACTCAGTTAGTTTGGACATGGTTAATTGGTTCGTTTTCCGTTTTTCCATTTTCAACGGACAATTGATTATATACATCGTTTTGTACTTATACATAAAATCTAAAAATCAATACAAATGACTTACTGATGTCTTATACTGGCTAAGTATGCGTAAAATATTGTTTGAAGAAATATTTGATAATTTGTTACTTTTAAGATGTGGCTTCACATTTTTGTTATCCTGACTCATATTCATCGACATAAACAGTCCTACGTATCGTTGTCATGTGTGGCAATGTAGCATCATAACAAAAAACATCATCTTGATAGTGATAAATGATTAATTTTTTTTATTGTTTGAACGTTAGAGACTTATAGAGGGCCATCGTACCGTAAAAAGTCGGGTAAACAAATATACAACCAAACAAAAACGCTTCCATACAACAACCACATCGATCACCATTTCATACACCCATCCCAACAACATCGACCTATCTTGCTTGGATCAACCAATCTAGTTAATCAAATACTCCATCTTGCATCCACATATTCAGGATAGAGTGAGCGGTGCGGGTAACCAAAACCCTAGAGTTCGCATGGGTGCAGAGCAGAGGATCGTAGATATAGATGATGTGTACATGTCTTCCGTTCGACCATTGATTTATGATTTGGTTGCTTTCTTGATCATGACGATCACAACATGCGCTTGTACGTGCGGATTGTTCAGGGCACATATGGACGGATGGATATGGACCACTTCATTGTTAGCAACGCAATTACCCGACACAATCAAACTAAACGCAACTAATCCCATTTAGAAATTAGAACATGAAGGATGCAATTGCATCAAGCAAAATGCAGTTTTTATAAGTAAGCTACTCGAAGGCTCGGCGATGCGTGTCCTTGTTTTTGCCGTAAGATCCAAAACTCTCCTGCAGAAGAATCCACCTGAGCCGTCCTTCTCTCTTCACCAGGAAAAGCGGCAATGATTCCGCCGCGGAATATTCCCTCCGATGTGCGCATCTGTACTTTGCTTCCCTCCCGCCACTTGTCTGACGCAGACGCACTCGATCCGCCCCTTCCCGGGATTATTACATTTAATATAAATTTTAAACTCTAAAATTTATTAGACTGCGTTGTGTCGTGTGGATGTAGATTTTTTTTCAACCCGAATAAGCTCATTAGCCAATAAAACTAATTTATGAATTAATTATATATAGAAAAATCCGTATATGCCATCGAAAGTTCACCGGTTCTCATATATGTCACTAAAAATTTATTGTCCCCATATATGCTATTGCTTTAATTTTTTATGTATGTATATGTCACTGCTGTCAGTTTTAACGTTAATTTTTTTTCTAAATAGCAAAATTGTCCTCAGCTCACAAAGCTAGTTTGCTTGCTTTACTCTCGATCGGTCTCAGTTGCGCTAGATTAGATGAGTGATTGGTACGCGCATGCTGGCTGGAGCGAGTGCTAGCTGATCATCGGGTTTAAATCATCCTTGATTTTTAGTGAGCTGAGGGCAGTTTTGGTATTTAGAAAAAAACTAACGTTGAGTAACGTTGTAACTGACGGCAGTGACATATATAGACACAAAAAATTGAAACAGTGGCATATATGGGAACAATAAATTTTTAGTAACATATATGAGAACCGGTGAATTTTCAGTGGCATATATGGAATTTTCTTAATTATATATTATAAGTTAGCGAAAATCTTAGAAAAAATAATCTAGCATGGATGAGAAAGAATGTTTTTGGAGAAATCATACTTTTGTAAGCGTTTCACATAATCCATCATCTATTAGCTACAAAAACTGCCCTAAATAAGTTATTCACTTTGTTGATGTTTCATCAAATCATCTTTAGAACACTTGAAGTTTCCTAAAAATGTCCTAAAATTCATATGATGATCTTTATAGTTTTGGGGTTTGTTTGACAGAGCTACGACTTCGCCATTCTTGTATAAGTGGGAGTTTATAAGCTAAATAGAGTGATTTCAAATATTGTTTTTGTATAAAAATGCAAATAGAATGACACCCAAATAAATATCATTCCACCTAACTGAGCTTTGCCCTCTCTTTTTGTTCAAAAAGAAAAATGCTACGCCACACAACATTCATTTGTGCAATTTACAAAACGAATCATTTCTCGTGGACCAGAATTAAAATTAGGTCAAAAAGGGGAAAACTCCATAGCTCTAGGGGAGCCTATCCAATTTTCTCTTCTCTACACGCTCGATCAATGAAAGAGCTGAATGCTACTGTTTGCTTATGCAAGTTGCACAAACAGCGATAGAATTGAAGGTGCAATAGACGAGCAGACAGCAGCAGCAGGGATTAAAGGTCAGTGTGTGCTACAGTTTTCTTTTGTTTTCTGTCCAATCATTTGGCACCAGCTCGTCTGCTAGTGCTTGATTGGTGCACAGTGGCAAGGCATGTCTCTGTTACTATATCCTTGCATTGTGCCTCTTTTGTAATGAATTTACTTGAAATTTGAGAGGATCGAACTAATTTCTGTGAAAAAGGAATAAGGTCATGTACTGAACAAGATCTGGTCAAAGAGGACAGATATGATTTTGGAATATAGCCTGACAGGTGATCGTGCTCTTCAAATTTGAAGCCCTAACATGGCATCACTACTGGAGCAGCTAACACAAGAGTTGGGTAGAGCAGGTGATCCCCATTTGCTTTAATTTTCTCTTGAGCAATTTTGTTTTCTGACGAGTTCTTTTTCGTCTAGTCATTATGTCTAAGGATATGTTTATTTTAATTTCTAGCAGCTGTAGTTACTTCTAGAATCTAAAACTAAAACAAACTATCTAGATTTTGGACCTTATCGTGACAATCAGTAACTACAGAATCTGAAAATAAACTATAATCTAAAAATTGATCGAGAAATATCAGTTTCTCTAGATTCTCATCAGCTAGATACTCATAATACTCATAGAATCTCTAATTAAAATAAACAACGCCTAATCCAGTGGTGAGTGACATGGGTCTCACTTTCGCATAACTTCATCGGTGATAAAGCCCTCGCACTCAACGGAAAAGTCAAGCAAATTTGCCTTCCTTTTTATTCCTTTTTCTCTGTTGCGCATGCTGTTCGTCATTGCAAATCATGGACCGGACAATTTGCGTATGAACAATGTACTTTGCACGATTCAGACATCTTAAGCATCATATGCAACTTTGCTGTTCGTCATTGCAAATCATGATATGCATGAAAGGCACAATCCATGGCTCCAAAAGTAGAGTTGTTTGGAGAAGGAAAAATGGGATAACAAGTGATTTCACTGCATGTTCACAAGGATTATATTGCAAGGTTGCAATTTGCTAGTAATTTAAGCAATAATGTAAGTTTTGCAACTTTGCTAATTTGCTGATTCAATGCCTCGTGGACATGGCATAGATTTTCCTCCTCTTCAATCATGGATCGAGAAAAGAAATCCGTATAAAAATACTTCGGACTCGCATGCTTCTCGTACAGTATAACCGTGTATATCTAGTGAAATTGAGACACATGCAATGCCATTGTATGTGCCCGAACTAGATAATTGTGAATTTTTATTATTCAAAGCAGGGTTATTACCTGATGAGAAGTCCGGACATATATATTTTTTACACAGGATCAGGTATCAACACCGTTTAGCACAGATTTAGATTCAGAATTTTTTGAAGTTAATTTAACTTAGCTCCAAGAAATCATAGATCTAAAGTTGTGGATGGATTGAGAGTATTTAGTTGAGTAATCTAGTTTTTATTTTGGACTAAAAATAAAAAATTTAAACTATTTTATTATAGTATATAAACCCTAGATCTAGCATGAATCTCGAAGTTAAAGTTGTTCCTAGTATCCATAAACTTATGATCGGGTTATTATTCACTGACAACATTCTTTTCTATTCTAGTTACACCGGTAAAATAGAATAATTGATTATAAATAGAATTAAATTTTAAAAATGTTTATTTTTAAAATAAAATTTTAAGAGGTTTATTTTTAAGATATAATTATAACAATGTCTAAAGAATAAAAAATTGATAATTGTATCATCATCTGCCATCCCTAGGGGCGCCGCTAGCTGGACCTACTTTTTGAGCGTGCGAGAACAAACACCCACACGTGCCATTGGTCCATCCTCACAATCAACCGAAAATTTTGACATTGGCATGCACAATCTTTATGTCAGCTTAACCATGACATCTTGACTATTGATCTGCTAGAGTTCATACGCAACAGGACTCTAAAGTCTAATATACCTTACCAAAGTAAAAAAAGCTAGGTCTAGAGAGTTTCTGATAGATCAGTTACTTCCAAAATCTTAATATTCTTAAACGGAACAAATTTTAGATACAAATTATTAAACTCAATAGCTCTAGAGAATATAGAAATAAACAAAAATTAGAAGTTAGAAATTACCATCTTCTCTAAATTATTATCGTCTAAATAGATGTAAACTATTGGTAACCCTAAACCCTAAACCATATCTATCTATCTTTGATTCTTGGAACAAACTGGCAGCTAGATAGCTTGTTGGTCCAGAAGCAACATTGCACACTTTACAAGAACAAGACACGCTATCCAAATTTCACACCGGCCAAACTATGTCACCAATGGCGATAGAAGCCTTCGCCAATCGAGATTAATTGTTTTGATATATATTGCTTGAGACACCATACAAAGCGGTAGGTCGAGAGGATAATGCTAGGTGGTTCAAAGTCTTCTCAATTAATGGAAAGTTCTCTCTTGGAGAGCGATCATTTTCCCCTAACATTTCATTTTCACGAGCATGCTTATTTTGATTAAAATAAAAAGAGTCATCCGACCGAAAAACACTACTAGTTGAGATGGTTATGTAGATTTTTTCAAAGAAAAATTCGTGTTTATTCTCTCATCAATACTGGTAGTAGGCATATGTGTATTAGATTATCAGTATGGACAATAGCAAGAATAACAGTTGAGTCTCACCAGTATAGGAAGTGCTTCCCTATGCCTATACCCATAAATTTTAGGTATACCATAAACTCCCATATATGACGAAAAACAGAAAACATACCCATTGCCTGCATGTACCTGTCACCCATTGGCATAATTGATTATCCATGAAATTACAGTCATAACAACATAGTAGAGGGCTTTGTACACGAGAGATTAGAGTGGTACGTCAAAGTTGGAATATACATTGAATATGGATCCACTCTGTCATGCACATATATGGGTAAATATGTGTAATTGGTATGAGTAAGCAAGACATACTTGTACTCGTGTTTGTATAGTCGTTGGGTAACAATAATTTGTGCCTATAAATATATCGACATGCAGCAAATGAGAAAAAAAACCGACTATATTTATAGTTTTTACATATATAAACAGGTAAATCGGTAAAAATGACATCCCTATCAATGGCCGGGTATGTGGTCTAGGGACGACAGAGTCACCATTGTTAGGGTTGGCGTGACAAGAAAAAACTAGCTCGTCAATAACTGTGCAATTAGGGTTGCTGGTTGCTACTCCTCGTTGGACCTGCATTAATGACTTGGAGGGGTCACGGTGTCATGCATGCAGATGCTAACCAAGAAACAGTTCTATCTGAAATGTGATGACCATCTCCGGCGCCAGAAAATTAAACATGGACAACTATTAATTATTAATTTCTGTAAGATATAGTCACATGAGCATGCACTTTATAATTGGAGGAAATTATCAGTTTAATTTGTCATGAAGTATAGGAGTGTGACAGAGTTTAGTTGTATGTAATAGCACAAGGTTATTTATTCTGAATAGGAAAAGTCATAAGATATTTAACTGATCCAATTAGTTGATCAGTTTAATTTGTCATGAAGTATATGGCCCTTGATAACTTTTTGGAAAGGAGTTTGGTGGCCTGAACGGGTCTACCAAACCACAAGTCATCGCGGTTATCGACGATAACCAGACGATGGTACCTATAGTCTAGCTAGTTAACACCGTAACCAGTCTACTTAATATTATTGAACAATGGTAACTGATCTGATTACTATTACGATAATCTAATTACTGTTAATCATCAACTGTTAGTCCGATTTCGACATGAAAATAATTATGGCGTACGTTTGCAGCAACGATCACCATGACCTGTCTCATGCGCTAACCGATGGGCGAAGAGAAAACGGTAGCTGAATAACGCTCACAGGAAAAAAAAGTACTTGCCCTTAAGCGTTTGGACGGTTAGCCCCAATTGTAATAACGGATCCAATTAGTTGAGCCGTCTATTATAATCAGAGAATTTTAAGGGTTTAACCAAATATTTATGAACCGTTCATTATTTTTAATTTAACGGCTCAGATTTAAATAAGATGATCTATTACTTTCTCATATTTTCTTTTATTTTTATGTGTATGTATGCAGAATTATTACATGCTACTAAATCAAGAGCTGAAATTAAATAGAAGTATTATCTCCTTAGTATGATGTACATATTGTACCGTAGAGGCTCTTATAATTTATATTTTAGATTAACTATATGGGATTTTTCGTTGTTTCTAATTTACAAGTACAAAAATCTTATTGTAAAAATATTTCTCATTAAGAGGTAAAACATCGACTTCTTTTAATTATAGCCGTTAGATCTATAAAAATAAATGATTATGTATCTTAAAGTTTCCCTCTTAAATTTAGAGAGTTCCTTAAAGTTTTATAAGAGGGTGAAATATAAATGATAATATGCAGAGAGTGGATTAGATAGAAAAATTAGGAAGGACAATTTTTTAGAAAGCTCTCCATATGAGATCTTGGAGATCGATGTTCCAAGAGAAAGAATGCATTATGCATGTTATGTTCGCTAGGACCATTATGCATATCATAGAGAGGACCCTTCACACATAGAGAGGATGGCAAATAACAACGAACCTGCTCGTCGTGTGTGAGTAAAGATCATAGGAAAGTAGCCTGTGTATAGAAAATAAAGGAAACTATTTGTTTGCTCCAAATATCGTGCTTTTGTTCTTAGACCCCTAGACTCCAACAAGATGGCCTCAATCACAGTAGAATACTTTTGTGGAAGAAAATTTTTACTAGTATTTATTATTCAGGATGTGTTTGGTTAGATAGATAAGATGATTTAATTTTAATTTTTAAGAATAAAATAATTCTATTTCAGTATTTAGAGATGATGATCGATGAGATAATTCCATCTCACTTTAGGATTTTATGTGTCCTGTCATCTTTTGTCTTAAACTCTTAGGTAGGATGAATGTGTTATAGAATAAGCTCATCTAGCATCTAGAAAAATATTCTCCGATAAAAACTACTCTATATCAATTTATCTACCAATCAAATATTTATTTTTAAGGTACGGCGATTTCATTCCACTATATCCCAGGAAGGCACGAACCAAACCTAACCTAGCGTTAAAATGTTTTTCTTTGCACGAAAAAGTAAACAAACTACTAATCAAATAATTTGATGCAAATAATCTCAATGTGAGTCATTTTGAAACCATATTAATTTTCCATTGAGAGAACATCCAGAAACAACCAGAGTCATTAATTGCTGTGCCATCCAATCGATCGATGCCCGATTCGTGGCAAAACCGAGTCACACACTCTATTAATTCAGCCAACTACCATTAGATTTCATAATCATAGATCCCCATTAAGCACTTCACATATCCCAAAAATTAACCTTTCTCATTCGATCATCATCCGAAGAGTGGATAACGAGCCCTAGTTAAAGCTCATCATCTTAAAGATAATTCTAATCCATAGTTTCTTAAACGATATCATATCTTACCATATCAGCAAGACATCATATCTAAAAACTATATTCATAACTCTGATTTTTTAGCGTGAGTCTACAGTACATTTTTTATAACTCTCTTTCACTTCTCTCTCCACCTCACATCGAATCACTTTCCATCTTTATATTGTGACAACATAGTGTCTTAGTTTAGACATGGTTTTTTCACTTTCTATTATCTCTCTTCATTAACTTTCTTGCCACATCATATTTTTTTTTCTATGTGACAGTCTAATAAATATTCAAGACACTATCATATATGAAGAGTTAAGACTGCTCTAACCAAGCTCAACTCGAGTTGTTAATGCTAGCAAGCTAAAATGCTAGCTTAGTTCAGCATGTGAGTCGGCTCGTTAAACTCGTTTGGCTCAGTAACAAAACTTAGCTTATTTATATTGTTTCTATAATTTAATATTATCAATTTATCACATGCTAATAGATTATTTTTATGGTGTATTCTATTAGCATCAGAATACATTCTAACCGTTGATATTTAATTTTTGCACGATTCAGAATAATTTCTACCAATAATCTAATGAGGGGCATTAGAATGTACATAGGGCAAAATTATCCAAATTTTTTTATGTGAGGGTTAAAGTGATAATTTTCTATACGTAAAACCCTAGCAATGCAATCTTTTTGCTATGCTGCCTCTAGCATAATTCTAAAGTTAGAGATGAGTTAGTATTATATGAAAAATCACTAATGACGGTTATATCTAGATTATAATCAATAAAAAGTATCAAACTACCCTTTAAAATCAATGACTATAATTGATCTACTAAAAATATAATACTATCAGTAGAAACTATCGGTACTCAAATAATAAGCATTTTTCTAATTGTAGCATCTTCTAGTCTTCTACCTCCCACTCAAATATTTCCTCGTCTGATCTCCCTTATAAATAAGGACCCTTGAGTCCTTGACCATGGCACCCCACACCACAGTGCTCATACCCGCTGCGCGCACAAAACCACCGCCTCCCGTCGATTTGACGGTTGTCCCCTCCCCGTCCCCGTGCGGACGCAGCCATGAAGCTGGAAATCATGCCCAAGCAGAGGGCCCTGGAGGCGGAGCAGAGGGAAGAGGCCATGGAGATGAGCCGGCTGGAGCTGTGGAAGCACGAGAAGCGTAATAGTTTCCACCCGCCGCCGCCGATGCCGGTGCCGGCCTGCGACGAGGCGACGCTCGTGCCGCCTCTCAACTTCGCCATGGTCGACGACGGCATCTTCCGGTCCGGCTTCCCCGCGGCGGCCAACTTCCGGTTCTTGAAGTCCCTCAACCTCCGCTCTATCGTGTGAGGATTTCTTTACCCCGCTTTGCATCTGGGGCCGGTTGGTTCTGACGTCCTTGGGCTGGGCTCAGGTACCTGTGCCCGGAGCCGTACCCGGAGATGAACACGGAGTTCCTGGCCAAGAACGGGATCAAGCTCCACCAGTTCGGAATCGAGGGGCGCAAGGTAAACGAAAGACGCCAATTTTGTGCTGTCTTTACCAAATTCCCTGCTTCCTTTCATTGTCAATAGCGATTCTCACAAGATTCACAAAAGTTGGATAAAAAAGATTGCTTTCGGTGACATACAACGGCATGCTCTCCAAGAACTGATATAGTTGATCATCTCTACATCCTAGATTGGTGGTGCTGCCACCGTGGTGATTTGGGGGATAACTCGATGCATTCCTTACAGTGAAATCTACTCTTTTGTTTGTCATCAACTGACTTTCCAAGAAAGGCCCATCCATCTCCGCTTACTATCCCAGTAGTTCTACATGGGAATTTTTATTATCTAAAAAATCCGGGGAATTTTCAAATTTCACGGCGAATCGGCAGTGGTCCCTTTCAGCATTGTTAATCAAGCCAGCTGTGCGGTGGATTTTAAGCAATTCTTTTCCAATATTCCGATTTTTTTATTGCTGTGATCCTGTAACTACAAGGCTATCAATGACTCAATGAGTGTGTATCATATTATTCATCCCTTTTGGCAGAGAGCATCTCCTCTGTAGTCTGTACAGGAGAGTGGAGCTGGCTTTTCATCTCTTTTCTTTGTTCTGTTTCTTGTTTGAATGATTTTTTCACTGTTTCTGCAAAGTAGCAAAACCAGGAATTACTATGATACAGGAATTTCCTTGTTCAGACGTCAGCGCGAGTAGCTCAATTTCCTATTCGTGTCCTATATATCAGCTCACCGTCCTGTTCATACCCTACTCTCTTTAGAACTTAGTTGGTTTTTGTTGACAGCTTTAATGATCCCAAAAGTACGAGCAGTTCTAGTTAACGCTATGATTCTTGTTATTATATTAAAGATGCATGATTGAAAAAAAGAAGCCATCTTGTGAGTGCTTTATGAGTTTAAAATCTTGTCAAAGTTGTTCTGAGTAAACTTCTTGGTCAATGCAGCATCTTGACTTGTTATGTATATGTCAGCCTGATCCACAATGGGCTTATTAAGCTATCAAAACTAACTACAAATAATGTCCACTCATTAAGTTCTGGAGCGTACTGAGTTAGCTGCATGGGACAAGTTGCATGAAATGTATAGAAACTTAAGCATTGATGAGGCAAGGCAAAAGCACAAGAGAAATGGGGTTGTAATTTTTCTGCTATTCAGATGGTACCTAAGAATAGATATACTAGAATGCATATGTCATGGGTGTTGGGCTTTGGGCCAGGGCCTAGCCCAGCCGTGGGAACAGTACCCGTCGGGTACTGTAGCTCGAATTATGGTAAGAGTTATATTTAGGAATAATATCTCTAGGATTAGATCTTCAAGAGTCTTGTTTAGATTATATTGCTATCTTTAGAGATTATGTCAAGAAGAGTCCTAGTAGGATTAGTTTATGTCAAGAAGAGTTCTAGTACGATTAGCTATATAGATGTAATATAAATATGCCTTCAAGCTGAACATAAGAAAACATCCAAGATTAGATTAAAACAGGCCGGGTTGGAACCCTACCTTGTTGGCGCAGAGACCACCGCGCCGACGAGGCTAGGGGCCAATTCCGGCCCTGTCTTCCAGGAAATATCGCTGCACTTGATAATTTGGTATAGCATATGCTTGTGTCCACACATTCGGATGTCCAATATCTTCTTTGGTTGTTTGCTGGACCTATCTTGTTTTGTTGTTGACAGGAAAATAATTATCAGGATCTGCCCCAGTTTTTTTATGAGTGTAAATTTGTACTGGGTACAAAAGTCGGAATACGAAGTTGAACATGGACAACAAATTTGATAGTTCCTACTAGAATTACAAACTGAATTTTTCATTTATGAACTATGCCTACCATCAATTTATCAGTTGGATCACCTCACATGCATGCGATTGTTGAGCAGCAATGAATCTGAGCACTGAGAATTAACTTCCCTTTTATTTCGTGCTGTACTGTCAACACATGGCATTCCCCAATTTCCCACTAAAGCAGCTGTGGATTTGTCTCCATGCATCTAACCTTGGTTGTCCTAGAGAGCAGATTTAATAGTTTTGTACCTTGTTCAAAATTGTTTGCGCCACATGTATAAATGCACAATAAAATTATTAATATGTAAAACTGCATGATTTTGCCTACTTTTTTTTGATAAATTTGAAAGACATCTTAGCTGAACACCTTTTGTACAGCTGTACTTGTGGGCGTTTTTTCATTGTTATTTTTTGGGGGGTTTGCTAATTTATAATTTTGTTATGTCGACCAACCTTTTGGGTTGTTGATATGCATTTCTTTCAAGTCATGACTACCAGTTTTTGCTTAATTACTAATGAAGTATGCCCCAATTAGGCAAATATTCATTCAGTTATGCTTCAAATTTTCTGATGCCATTATTGAGTTTGTGATTTTTTTTTATTTTCTCTCGGACCAGTCAAGATCACCTATCTTGAAGTGTTTGATTGTTTTCACACTTCTTGCTTTAACTTTATGCTATTAATAGTTGAATACTAAACAACAAAAGTCCCTTTTATTCTCTATTCTTTTGTTCAAGCGTCGACGTCATACTTGAACCGGTGATCTGGTGGTGTATGAGTCATACTTGTTGTCCATAATCCATGGTTTAGTCTGTGTTGGCACTGTCTGACCATTTTTGCAAAAGTCACAAGTAGGAATTCCCAATGTACTCTTATAGTCCTGGCAAAAGAATACCTGATGCATGACCTCCAGGATGGTTGTCCTCATTCCAAAGACTACATTAGTTTTGTGAGGAAAACTATGACCTGTAGATTTAGCAAAGTTGTTTTTTTCTCCATTAAAAAATATAGGCCCAATTGCTGAAAACAACTAATGAAGGAAACTGGGGGACTGATAAATAGCTCATTTTCAGAGTTTTCTTCTGATTTGCGTTGACCTTGGTGGATTTTTCTCCAGTCAGATGGCCCAAATGCCCAATCTTAGTGGGTATGACAAATTGAGAATATATTGTTGTACCACTGTTTCAGCAAACCTTTGTACTCCACCCTTTTATTCCAACTTTTACTAGTCCCTGACACTTTGCACAAAATATTATAAATGCAACAGATTTAGGATTATGTAAAGCATATATCATTTTTAAGTATGATTCTTGTTACAACAATTCATTATGCATCTCTGGCGTGAATCTCTGGTTTTATCCAAAGACCTAATATCTCAACAGCCGATGACTGATAGCACCTGAACTACTATTGCTGCAGGAACCATTCGTCAACATCCCAGATGACAAAATTCGAGAGGCGCTCAAAGTTGTCCTAGGTACATGATTTGTCTAACTCTGCAGTCTGCACATATCAGACACTTGCATCACAACATTTCAGATGTCTAACTCCTCTGTTTGGCTTCCTTAATCCAGATGCAAGAAACCAACCTCTGCTCATTCACTGCAAGAGAGGCAAGGTAAGCTTAGTCAGCTCCCCTACTACACTCTGCAGCTGCAATATCTTCCAAAGCATTAACTTTGTATGTAGTAGACTGAGCTCTCCATGTTTGCACATCTTCAGCACCGCACTGGCTGCGTCGTCGGGTGCCTGAGGAAGCTGCAGAAATGGTGCTTATCTTCAGTCTTCGACGAGTACCAGCGCTTCGCGGCAGCGAAGGCGAGAAGCACTGATCAGAGATTCATGGAGCTGTTCGACATCTCAAGCTTGAAGCACCTGACACCTTCACATTTTAGCAAAATTCTCCCAAACCTATCTTCTTCCTGCAGCTACTCAATAGAGATTCAGCAGTGAATAATTTTGGAACCCGTAGAATGAACCCATCAAAATGTTTGTACTTGAGAGCTCTAGTTTTCTCCTGCTTAGCTCCCTGCAGATCCTAAGAACCAGACAGTTGTGGGTAGGATAGGATTGTAAGAGGTTTTTCCCCGTTTTTTTCTTGGTAATTCTTGCGAGGAATTCACCATTGTTTTCGGGTACTGAAGCTGCTGTACTCGAGCAGCATTGCTCAGCGGGAATGAACTTTCTCTTGATGCAAAAAAAAAAAAAATCCATGGATATAATCATGGGCATTACCACCTCATTATCAACTTTGATGGCTACACTCATCTTGAACACATTGTGATATTCATTGACACCACTTCTGACAAAACCCTTTCATTCGAAGTGTTTGTCAGAGAAAATTCTGTCTGTACATTCATCTGCTGTTGTAAACTTGTAATGTCTGTTAATGCACAATTCGACAACAATCAAGACGACATTTTCATGCCCCTGTTGATGATGGAAAATCAGGTAGAGAGGACCTGAAACATTGGCTGTGTACTGAAGTATGTAAGGCTGCAACTGATGATAGGATAGTTAGGCCATCTTTAGTTGATTAATCGATGTATCAACTTGTTGATGTAGGATGTGTAAATATTGAAGTATTACATAAATGGTACATTGTTAAGATCTCAAGTGAAGTTATATGTGACCCTTTAATTGTTCATTGTACTTTTATTGCTTCTATACGTTTTGGATGATAATCCTCGTTCTCTTCTTCTGCAGATTGTGCTGCACACCAACTTCACTAACAACATTGTGTTCAACTATGCAGTGCCCCAATAGCAACCTAATGCTTGGTAATGTGACTGCTCAATCCACCACTGGTGGCTGCTGTTAAAATATAGAATACGTTTGTTATTATGAATATATCTCTCCCTGATTTCTTGCTGTAAATCCTCGATCAAGAGATAAGATCGCTGGATATATTTTCCTGAGTATCATGTTAGGAAACTGATTTTGTATCCTTTCCTCCGGTGATTGGTTCCGGTATATAAATACAATCCACGCGGCATCCTACAAGGTGTGAAAACGCTTCACCAAAATTTACATGGTATCAGAGCCTTGTTCTTCTTCTCCACCATCCTCTACATAGATCCAATCTGAACCATGGCTTCTTCGTTGATCGTGTCCTCGCCAACACTCGGAGGACAAGTCTCTGAGAAATTTACAAGAGAGAACTTCCTTCTTTGGAGGGCACAGGTGCTCCCTGCTGTGCGTGGTGCACAGCTCTTTGGCTACTTAGATGGCTCCATTGAAGAACCACCAAAGACAATCACCGTAGAACAGAAAGACAAGAGCGAGAAGATTGAAATTAATCCTGCATATTCCCAGTGGCTGGCACAAGATCAGCAGGTGCTTTCGTATCTATTGAATTCATTCTCTAAAGAAGTGTTGACGCAGGTTGTTGGCATGACAAGCGCACGGCAGGTGTGGGCTGTAGTGCAGACCATGTTTTCTTCGTAGTCCCGTTCCAGGATCAACAACCTGAGAATTCAACCTGCAAATGCCCAGAAGGGCAACATGACTGCTGCTGCTTACTTTGCAAAAATGAAGTCCCTGGGTGATGAACTTGCTGCCGCCGGCAAGCCTCTTCAAGAAGATGAATTGGTGTCCTATATACTAGCAGGTCTTGACGTTGATTATAATCCATTGGTTTCAGCTGTTGATGCTCGAACAGATTCAGCCTCCCTAGAAGACTTATATTCCCAGATGGAGAACTTCGATATGAAACAAGATCTGTACCACAACTCCAAGCATGGTGGAAGTTTTCAATCGTCTGCCAACTCTGCCATGCGAGGTCACGGTCGATTTGTTCCACGAGGGCACAGGGGATCTCGTGGGCACGGCGGCGGTCGTGGCACCACTCGCGGAGGTCACACCGTCGGTACAAACAATGGCAACGGTCGTGGCTTCATCAACAGGAATGACAACAACAAGGGTAACACTCGTCCAACTTGCCAGATTTGTTTTAAACAGGGACATGTTGCTCTTGACTGTTGGTGGCGATTTGAGGAAGAATATCAGCCTGAAATGAAGACAGCTAATGCTGCATATGGCATTGATACAAATTGGTATATTGATTCGGGGGCTACAGACCATATCACTGGAGAGCTTGAGAAGCTAACAGTTCGTGACAGATACCATGGACAAGAGTTCGTGACAGATACCATGGACAAGAGCAAGTTCATGCCGCAAATAGTAAAGGTATGGAAATTAGACATATTGGTAGTACTGTTGTTCATGCTCCCTCTAAAAATTTACATCTTAACAATATTCTTCATGTTCCTTGTGCTGCCAAAAGTCTTGTTTTTGCTCATCGTCTTGCAAAAGACAATAAAGCATCTCTTGAAATTCATCCAAATTTCTTTTGTGTTAAGGACCAGGCGACGAGGAAAACAATTCTTCACGACAGATGTGAAGGAGAACTTTATCCCCTTGCACCACAACTATCAAGATCAAGTAAACAAGTGCTTAGTGCCAATAAACCATCTGTTGAGAGATGGCATAGCCGCTTGAGTCATCCGTCCTTTTATATAGTTCAGCAAGTTCTTAAAACAAATAAACTTCCCTACATTAGTGAGTCTAGTTCTATATCAGTTTGCGACTCTTGTCAAATGGCTAAAAGTCATCAACTTCCATATCCTAAGTCTGTTAGTAGGTCCTTGGTCCCTCTTGAGCTCATTTTTTCAGATGTATGAGGGCTGGCTCCCGCTTCAGTCTACAGATATTCTTATTATGTAAGCTTTATTGATGACTATAGCAAATACACTTGGATTTATCTCATTAAAAGAAAATCTGATGTCTTCCAAGCCTTCTGTAATTTTCAAAAACTTGCTGAACGACAACTTGGGTACAAAATCATTGATGTCCAGTCTGATTGGGGAGGAGAATATGTGAAACTAAACTCCTTTTTCCAGAATCTTGGTGTGGCACACCAAGTCTCTTGCCCTCACTCTCACCAACAGAATGGTTCCGCTGAGCGCAAGCATCGGCATACGTTGAGGTTGGTCTTGCTCTCCTCGCAAATGCATCCATGCCATTAAAGTTCTGGGATGAAGTATTCTTGACTGCCACCAAACTTATTAATCTCCTACCGAGCAAAGTCATTGATTCACAAACACCTGTTGAACGTCTCTTTCATGAGAAGCCAGATTACTCCTCTCTTCGCACATTTGAATGTGCATGTTGGCCTAACCTCAAACCCTATAATAATCACAAGCTTGCTTTTAGATCCAAGCAGTGCACCTTTCTTGGCTATAGTGCTTTACATAAAGGCTTCAAGTGTTTAGATATTTCTTCAGGACGTGTTTATATATCTCGAGATGTTATATTTGATGAATCAATATTCTCTTTGTCTCAACTTCATCCAAATGCCGGTGCTCTTCTGCGAAAGGAAATTCTTTTACTTCCTAACACTCTAGTTTCTTTTGGTCCTCTTGATTCCGGGGGTGAACTATGTACTAATCAAATGTCTAACAGCCATACAAGTATTCCTGTTTCTTCCACTAATATTTCAGGAGAAAGCAGAGAAGAAATTGACGCTGATTTAGTCTCAAATGGAACTCAATCTGGAGGTTTAATCAACGTGCATGGGAATGATGGTGTCCAGGACAATTTATCTCAAGACCAGCATGCACCAACGAATGAAGAAGCTGGTTCCCAGCATCTACACATGCATGCACAGTCAGAATCTTCTATGACTTCTGGATCAAATGAAAATGACCTTGACAATTCTGCGGTAAGCACACCTGCAGACAATATGCAAGTTTCCTCTAATCCGTCTACTCGACCAAGAACCAGATTACAGGCAGGTATCAGGAAACCAAAAAGTTACACTAATGGTACAGTACCTTATGGCTATGGATTGTTAAGTGTTACAGGAGAACCAAACAATCTACAAGAAGAACTAGATGACGCAAGATGGAAACAGGCAATGGATGAGGAGTATGCAGCATTAATGAGAAACAAAACTTGGCACTTGGTGCCATCACAAGATGATAAAAATATAATAGACTGCAAGTGGGTATATAGAATTAAAAAGAATGCAGATGGTACAATTGATAGATACAAGGCTGGATTAGTAGCAAAAGGTTTTAAACAAAGGTATGGAATAGATTATGAAGATACTTTTAGTCATGTTATAAAAATTGCTACTATTCGACTTGTACTAGCTGTTGCAATATCTAAAGGGTGGTGTTTACGACAACTAAATGTTCAGAATGCATTTTTACATGGTTTTCTAGAAGATGAAGTATACATGAAACAACCGTCTGGTTATGAAGATCCTAATGCACCGATGCATATTTGCAAGCTAGATAAAGCTTTATATGGTTTGAAACAGGTGCCTAGAGCGTGGTATGCCCGGTTAAGTACTAAGCTTCAAAGTCTTGGGTTCATTCCTTCAAAATCAGATACATCCTTATTTATCTATAATAGAGTGAGTATAACTATATTCATTCTTATATATGTTGATGATATTATTGTGACCGATTCATCTAGCGAGGCTGTCACAGCTTTATTGCAAGATTTGAGTTCTGATTTTGCCCTTAAGGATCTTGGTAATCTTCATTTCTTCTTAGAAATTGAAGTTATAAGAAATCAAGATAGTCTTGTTTTATCACAAAATAAATATGCATCTGATCTTTTGGCTCGTGTCAACATGATGAACTGCAAACCAGCTCCAACGCCTCTTGCTGTGTCAGATAAACTTTTAGCACAAGAAGGAGAGCCATTAGGTCCTGAAGATAGCACAAGATACAGAAGCATTGTGGGTGCATTGCAATATTTGGCTCTTACTCATCCAGATCTTGCTTTTTCAGTGAATAAAGTTTGTCAATTTCTGCATGCTCCAACTACAGTACATTGGTCGGCGGTTAAAAGAATTCTGAGGTATGTCAAAGGTTCAATTGGTACAGGTCTTAATTTTCAGAGGTCATCTCATTTTCAAATTAGTGCATACAGTGATGCCGATTGGACTGGCTGCATAGATGATAGGCGATCAACAGGAGGTTTTGCAATATTTTTGGGGCCTAATCTTATTTTTTGGAGTGCTAGAAAACAAGCAACAGTATCTCGGTCAAGCACGGAAGCTAAATATAAAGCTTTAGCAAATGCTGCAGCTGAGATCATTTGGATTGAGTCTCTCCTAACAGAACTTGGTATAACAAGACATGACACTTCTTGTTTATGGTGTGATAATTTGGGAGCTACATATTTATCGGCTAATCCAGTGTTTCATGCAAGAGCAAAACATGTAGAAATTGATTTTCATTTTGTTAGAGAAAGAGTAGCCCAGGAACTTTTGGAAATCCGCTTTGTTTCTTCCAAAGACCAAGTTGCCGATGGCTTCACTAAGGCACTGACAGTTCAAGTATTAGCACAGTTCAAGCACAATCTCAAACTTGCTAAGTTGTGATTGAGGGAGGGTGTTAAAATATAGAATATGTTTGTTATTAGGAATATATCTCTCCCTGATTTCTTGCTGTAAATCCTCGATCAAGAGATAAGATCGCTGGATATATTTTCCTGAGTATCATGTTAGGAAACTGATTTTGTATCCTTCCCTCCGGCGATTGGTTCCGGTATATAAATACAATCCACGCGGCATCCTACGGGGTGTGAAAACGCTTCACCAAAATTTACAGCTGCAGTGTCTCATCTTGCAGCTATGCTGGCTTTGTTAATGGAACCATTGCCACATTGTAAGCAACACATTTCTAATTAACTTTTTGAGATGATAATAAACTTTTTCATGTTCTTAAAAGTCCTCTTACAATAGATGATTCTTACCTCAACTTGTTCTGTGCAGGCTATCCTCTGATCTTCAACCCACATGCCCAGGTAATTATTGTGTTGTCTTCTTGATATCCATTGTTATGCGCTGCATACTGAATACTGATGCATAAAAAATGTTCAATTATGCATTGTCTTTGATATGAATTGACAGTGAGTGAGGGCGAAGAGCCAAAGAGGTTCAATGCCCTTAGTGGAAAGCACTGAGAGAACAGAGTAATTTTGTATTAATTTTCTAGTCATTACATGGACAATCGTGCCCCTTTACAGCATTGTGCCACACAAAGAGGAAATTACAGTGTCCACCTCTGGAAAGGGTGTATGAACTGGGTATAATAATCTTTACACATTTAACAAAATATAGAAACTCTAGATATGGGTCAGTGGCCCTCCTTGCAGTGGTCTATGGGTGTCATGGGTATTGACCATACTAGGTCCAGCTCACGAGAACAGTACCCACGTGGTACTATAGCATGAACAGTACTCACGGTCCGTTTATTACAACGGAAACTTTCTATAAAACTTGTTTTTTACTTTATTATATATATTTACCATTTATTAATATGTGTGCAAATTAAGCTTATTTATTGGTTTATCATACTTTTTCACATATTAAAGATTTTTTATTTCGATAGATATTCAGTTCTGTATTCATATCCGCTCCTTATTTGGTCCGTATTCGTTTCCGATACTATCCGTTTTCGAGATATTCTTATTCGTTTCCGTTTTTGTTAAAAAAATACAGAAATAGATATGGTAGCACTCATTTTCATCCGTTTTCATCCCTACTCACGGGGTACTATAGCGGAAATTAGAGATTTGTTACTTTAAAAGATAATATTAGATTATATCAGATTGAGTTTTTAAAAGGTAAGATTAGAAAGAAATATATTAGTTTTAGTTAGGAATTAGACATAGAGATTAGATTGGTTTCCATAATAGTAGGGTGCCTCGTTCTTAGTCTGACAAACTTAATGTGGTGTCTCGTCCTCAATGGCTTCGACAGTATTGGCTTTTTGATGTCCCCTTCCTCAACAATTGTCACAATTGTGTCATAGTCTTCGTCCTTAGTGCATGTTGCACATCTCGATTCGCCGGCGCCATTGCACGCGCCCATGACCACTTCATGCTGCTTCTCTCTGCGTCTGTGGCTTCAGGCAACATTCTCGTTATCAACACCCTGACTTTGGCTACATCAATTATATGGCTACCTTATGTTAGGCTACCTTGTCCATGGCTTTTTTAGATCCGTTGCTTTGGCTATCTCGATATGGCACAAAAGGCTAGACTGCGAGGGAATGTTAGAGTATATAAACTATAAAAGTTATATGACAGGTTAGAGTACATAGTAATAACGATGATATAGGTATGATCGAGTTTATATCTAATCATTCAACAGAACTCACTGACCTCATCTGCATTCTGCTGCAGCTATCCGAGACCGAGAGAACGCCACTAGGTCGGCGCGTGAGCACTGTTATCTTCACAGGATTCGGTGCGAATTTGTCCGACATGCCGGTGACGGATTCGGTGGTGGCCATCTTGTATAATTTGTAAACGCTTGGTCTCTCTCGCAGCTGGTTTCGGTGATGGAACGAATTCGGCGTTTCGGTTTCGACCAAGACTTCTTCAGTTCACCTACTGAGAATAAGGGACGTTTTTCACATGGCAATGGAGATTTCACAATGTATTGGTAATTTTAGACAAACCGGTATTCAAAACCCTGGCTCCCACTGCCTGATTGAGTGAACTCAAGTAACAATTAAGATAGCCACCATATGATGGTGATTGATGATGATGATGATAAAAAGTAATATTTCTCTCATGCAGAAAGAAGCCTTGTGTTTCCCCTCCAGATGGCAAAAGCTAATGTGTTTTGCATCATGTCTCATCCCGACACAAGACACCAAAACATCATCAGTTACAATTCATCTGGAACTATATATCATTAGCTTTGATCTGCCTTCCTTCGAAAATGGTCATCACTACACTTTTGCTGTATGCAGTGGCTAACATTCTAACAACTCTTGTTGACTCTGCCTGCATCCATGAGAGACAGAGACGCTTCTACCTCCAGGTAGGTGGTCGATGAAAACTGCATTTCATCAAAAGAGAGGTAGGTGGTCATCTCAAGATGGTTACAGCTTAAGGACACACCGTTTCAGGATTATTATATTTTCGTCTGTCATCAAAGCAGCATCGAGTGTAAATTAATCAAGACATTCATGTACAGTCAATATGTTCAGTTCACATGGTAATCGGAGCATGTAGACCGTGTAGTCAGAAGTCATTGCCTAACAAAGCTAGCCATCGGAGACTTGGAGTCATATGTTCTCATTTATACAGTTGTGCGCTGTTTTTTCTGATGGTTTGCCGACTTAGGGTCCGTTTGTTTTAGCTGAAGATTCTTCATAGTTGACTGGTCCAAGGATCTATTGACTGGTCTGAGTATTTAGCTAATGAGAATCTGAAGAAGCTAGTGTTTTCCACCTTCTGGATCCTAAATTCTAGTTCATTTCTAGATTTTGTAAATATTAATTTTTATAATCTGGGTCTAGAATTTAAACCGTTTATTTCAGCTTCAGATCCTAAAAATAGTTGCGACTGTTAAAAGCTAAAACAAACAAGTATACAGAATGTACATCTTGGGGAAGACTTATGAGACTAATGGACATGTTGATTGTAGAGTGCAAAATATGCAAGAAAAATGTGTACAAAAAACCGGTATATAGAGTGTGCATGCCCTGTTCTTTTGAGAATGTTGTTGCTGACTAATGCCAACAAGTAGAATTAATCAGCAAGGGCCTCGTGGTAGTGAGACGGTCATAACCAGCGTGATCCCAGTATTAGCTAGCTGCTTACCATGAGGCAGCTCATGACGCTGCTGGTCTTGATGGCGCTGCCCGCGCGCGCCGCGTCTGACACCGGCGCCGGCATCGTGGCGCTGCTCACGCACGCCGACGCC
>KE371374.1:332005-349320 GCA_000418225.1 Zizania latifolia
GCAGGGGCCCCCCGACGAGGAGGCGGCGTCCGTGTCCACGGGCGGCGGGGCTCTCCGGCGCGGCGCCACGGCGGTCGGGTCGGAAAACCTCGGGGGCGGGGGAGGGCTAGGGTTTCTCACTGGCCGCGATTTTTCCGGGCTGTTCAGATCCGCGAGCGAGAGAGGGAGAAGGGGAGAAAGAGAGAGAGAGAGCGCGACAGAGACAGATGCGTTGTATAGAGAAGGCGCCCATTTGCTGAAACGGCTACGCGGACCCCGAGACCGCGCCGCTCTCTCTCGCTGCCGTGCGGGACCCACCATGTCGGTGACGTTACGCGCGTGGTGCGCGTAGCACCAGGCCGTGCGCCCGCCGCGCATGGCTGACAGGTGGCCCCGCGTGCCTTCCACGTGTCGGCGGGTCCGGCGGTCAGTGACCAACTTGGCTGGGAGGCGGCGGGACGCGTGGTGCCCGTTGCCGCCGATGCGTGGGCCCACCTCGGGGAGTAGCGCGTGCGCGGTGCACGACACCCCCAACCGATTGGGGACGGGTGGGGGCTCCCTTTCACGTGACGTAGGCGGATGGCAGGTGGGCCCCGCGGCCTCCTTCTTTATGGGAGCCGGTTGGCCGCTGTCTGACTGCGCCGGTGGGCTTTGACGGGATCGCGCCTCCTGCTTTCTGACAGATCTATGGGCTTCTAAGGCCCATGCAATTTGGGCCGTTACTATGGGCTTATAAGGCCTAGAATTTGGGCCAATACTACGTGCTTCTAAGGCCCATGCGATTTGGACCGATACTATGGGCTTCTAAGGCCTATGAAATTTGGGCCGGTACTATGGGCTTCTAAGGCCATGAAATTTGGGCCGACAGGCCTTCGCTGCATGTAGCCATTGTTTTTTCGACTAGTTGTTTGGGCCCGCCCATCTCAGATTTATTAACTTTTGTAAGAAACCAAATCACCAGCTATTGATAGTCACAGTATATTTATAAAAACTGGCATTTATATTTTTTAACTATTGTTGACAGATATTTTATTTTTAACATTCGAAAGTCTTAAAAAAACTCGATTTTTAACTTGTTTGTTTTAATTAATACTTGTGCAATTAATGGTCTCCAGTTAACCAAGTAACAATATCCAATCAGCTTAACTAAATTAAAGACAATAGGATTAATGAGGGCATATAACTCATTTTCTTGAAACTACTAGTCTATATAAGAATTAGTAAAAATAAAGCCTCTCTAAGGTAGATGGACAAATAATTAGGCTAATAATATCTAGTGCTGCTATTGGATTTGTATTTGTAAGTGTTTTTGTTAGTAATATGTACTAGAGACAATATGAATATGTTGTATGTGATATATTATATTTATGAAAATATAGTTCTATTCTTTGAAGTAAACATTATCATTATTGATCAATGAGTGTGTGGCGTAGCCATGAGACTTCTAAATATCGAATGTTACTATTTCTAAATGATCTTTGATCATATGTCATACGAGGAATAGATATGATTGTGAGATCAGCATATGTATTAATTGATGATCATGTCTTATGAATTATGGATATGAATTATGAATAAATCAATAATATAAATAGTGTTGAAGAACATGTGTTAGATAGATCTACTGTGAGACACGGTTAAAATTTGATGTGTTATTAGCTGGTCCAGCTAGCTAACTAGTGGCGATGGACTTACTCCGAGATCGACTTCGTGCATATGTACTGTCCCCTACATGTTCGTGGCCAGAAGAAATCCAAACCCTACCAAAACTGTAGAATGTACTCCTATAGATCAACTAGCTAGCTTGTTGCAACTGACCAAAGTTTTCTTGGTGTGATTAAGACAAAAGGATACTAGTGGCCTACACACCAGATGCTTCAATGGCCAATGTTAATCATGGCGACTGCAGTGAAAAACATGGATTGCTTTGCATGCCACCAATTAATTGATGTATGTAACCATGCATTAGCCACTAAAGAGGCTGATGTGTGTTAACAGTGTAAGTAGTTCTGAGTTGTCCGTCACTTCAGCACACTGACGACCATTCTGAATTCTGTGTTAGCAGCTAGATCTGCAAGTCTGCATGTGTATAGCTGATCAATAGAGGCTTTGGTGAGATCTAATCTTCTATAGCTTGGTAGTTTGGCTGTTGGCTGATCCGGCTAGCGGCCAATGGTTTCATGGTCAGTGTCGACTGTCAAGTGCAACTAGCCAGGGCAATGCAGAAGATGGAAAACAAACGTAATTCTAGGGTTGTCTTCAAAAACTTGGAGGCTCTATCCTAAACTTTAAACAGACAAGATTTGCCCCCAAAATTTAGAGGATCTATATGGCCGCATATGCCTAGGGACGGTCCAGTGTAGTTCAGAGATATCTCGTTATTGGCTCTTTTTTATAAACTACTATCCTGACCAACGCATACTACATGATCAAGAAGAGGAGAACATTTAACACTAAGCATATGGTCCTTGTCTTGTCATTGGTGATGGGGCTCCAACAACAAACACCAGGACTAGATGATATCAATTTCTTTATTTGGTGGTGAAGAGTGTTGCAACAAGTTGAGAAGTAACACCACAAAGTTTTTTTATTTCTATGGTTGTGTTGGTGGCTTGGTAGTCATGGTGAGAGTTAAATTCCATATATCTATTATTATGATTTTAGTCTAAGATACATCTCCAACAGCTTCTCTATTTGGTTTCTAATTTTTAGTGATCCCTAATATCTTCTTTCATCATCTCTACTTATAGAAAGTGACTCTCATTCTCTATCTACTCTGGTCCACCTGTCGGTGATACAAGATATAAAAAAAAGATGAGAGATTTGATCAGTATGGTTCACATGTCGATGATACAAAAATAAAATATAGGGAATATGATATCAGGAGTCTGCTGAAGAGTAAGAAGATCTAAAAATTAAACTTTATCAGGAGGACTTCTTATATGAGATTTTAGGGAACAAAAAATAACAACGCTTTTGAAGATGCTCTTAGTAGCTTTTGACCGTAGATAGATTTTGTTTGGATCACTGGTTGTAGTGCTCTTTAGTCTTTAGCAAGCCTTTTGTACTAAATTTGCCCTGTTACAGTTGTTTGAGTCTTTTTGTATTTTTTCCTTCTTAATATAATGATACACAACTCTCATGCGTGTCCGAGATTTTTCTGTCTTAATCACACCAAGAAACGTGTATGCAGTTGGAAGGCTGAGACACGCATGTAGCTGCAATCTGGAGCACGTGTTGTGAGCTGATAAGTACAATTGCTGTGCCAAGTAATCTTCATGTAATAGTACGTTGCTACATATTCAGCATTTCAGCTATTGATCCCTGTCAAATACATGATAGACAGCTTAATGTGCGAATCATCGGGCTTCTACTTGTGAATATCATGATGCCCCCATTTACAGCCGAAAGGAGTTGGCCATCATTTAGCTTAGCTTTCACCAAGCATTTCTTTGCTAGAAAGGAGGCATTGCTAATTAATCAACAATCAATCGAGCTGATCTGTTTTTCACTTGTGCAGTTGAGTTGACATGATAGAATGTGCGTGTATGTTCAGATTCATTACGATGGACGAGAATGTTTGGTCAGCTGCACAAGCCAGATTACCGGTTGGTTGGCCGCTATATATTGAGTTAGATGTATGGACCAATCAGAAAGCTTAAGCTGATGAAAAAAGTCGAGACTTCTAATTCTAATATCATATTGAGTTACATATACTGACTAGTTTATACAAAAAGTTTTAAAATTATAAAGAAAAATAGACAATTTATTTTATATTCCAATAGTATAGACATATAGGAACAGCGAGTTTGGCCGGTAACCTGAAAGAAGAATACCAATTCATAGAGAGCCCCCATTATCAATTGATTACACTCTTGCATCAACTATCATAGTGTGATGATGTAAAAACAGAAACGATGTTTAACATCGGTTAATTACAAGAGCATCACATGATTCCTCTTGGCCTGCTCCTATCAGCTGCACTTGACATGCATCCAAAGCAGATGGCAAAGAATCGAAGCCGCGCGAGAGACGACATCTTCATAGGACAACTTAGAATATTGTTCCTGCTACAATTGCAAGTCGATCTTAACATCCGGAGGTCAACATTTCATATAAAGAAACGCACACGTAGAGGCTTCTGAATCTGATGCCTCTTGATATGCAAGAACAGGAGAGGGTTCAGACTTTCAGAGATGTGCATATGTATGCAAATCCTAACAAGAACGCACCATGCATCGCCGACGTACGCGTCAGCAAGCACTAACACAACTTTGCCAATGCCCTAACCAGTTGATTGCTGCCATGCCACCATCATTTGTTGGCATTTTTTGCTATGTGAAAAACATGCATGGTTGCCCTCCCAGCTTGCTAAACTGCTAATCTCTCAGTTTCAGACCCTGCTAGATAAACAGCTCACCATCTCTTCAGCTAGATGCGTATCTCTTCAAAAGTTTTGTGCGTCAGACAAGAGCATTAGCAACATTATATTTGTGTTCGATTAACAGGACCACACGTGATTGTTGTTTATGCAACCACTCATTGAGAGTTCCTCTGTTAGGGGAGTGAATTATTTGTGGGTGCCCATCGCTGCACCATCAGAAAAAAGTATATAAAAGACACTGGTTTGATACATTGTAACATGGAAAGTTCAGAATTTCAGATATCTCCATATATTTCCATTCCCTGCATGCTGTACTGCAGGGAGTTTTATGTTACGTAGCATTTGGATGGTTGAACGAAGATGGATGGGGGATGGTTCTGAATAAGATAGGTTGTTTAGTTGGATGTATAAAATAATATATGATTTTGTTTGGTTGATTGTGTGAAACGGTACAACTTTATATTTGGTCGGACGAAAAGAGAAAGTTGGATAATGAAATCACACGTGGATCAAAAAATGGACGAATCCATCCTCGACATTGTCGTTCGTTTATTTTTGCCGCACATAATGGTTCAACATTTAAAAAAAATATTCTAAGAATCTGAACTAACTCATGTAAAAATGATTTTGTTACGATTCAGCCAACCAAACATACACCTGGTCCTTCAAATTAAAGCTGCACCAAATTGGATAGAGTGTGGTTCAAGCAACATGCTGCACAGGACATCGGATAACACGTGTATTTCTACTTATCATAGGCTATACTAATTATAATATTATTACTTGATAATTAGATTATTAGTATGTGCCCCGATAAATTTTATTCTAGATTGACGACTAATGTATTCCCCTCAGTTCCGTGCCGCTACACTGAGAAAATGTACATCAATACATTATAAAAATAAACTAACTTACGAAATCTAGATTATTCTATGCACGCAAGATTGCACCCATCGCTTTTTTCTCACTTGTTACTGTTCATTATTTGTAGATACCAATGCAATCAACTTTTTTTTACCTAAAATGATCGAAGTGTCCCCTAAGTGGATGTAATAAGGCCATTAAAAAATTAAGTGGATGAAGTATGTTTTCTTTTGTTTTGTTTGAAAGAACATTCTAGGTTTCTAATTACATGTGCCAATGTTATGTGGTTATATTGCATCTTAATTGGGCCTACAAAGTGTAAAATGGGAATACTACCTTGAAACCAAGTGATGACAAGTATTTCATTTTTTAAAGAGTCATTGTGGTAGCGTTTGGTTTAGAGATAAACATGAATGAGATATGTCTATCCTTATGTTTAGGAATTGGACAGTCATATTAGGTGTTTGGTTAGACAGATTTGACGAGATAATTTTTTATTTGATTGGATCAGATAACTTGAATGAGATAAGACTAAATTTAGTAGGATCCACTTATCACATACATTTTTTAACTAAAATATAATCATATAAGATCTTGTTTTATTTTATAGATTAAATTATTTTTAACTAAAATTTGATAAATGGTTTGGAATGAAAATCATTTAAATATTTATAAATAAAAAATAAAACCTATCTCAACCAGATGACACATCATCTCATCTATACTTTAATAAACTCATCTATTACTTTTTATCTCTTCATGCAGCATATTAAAAGAATATTTCTAGTTGTCATTTCATCTATCTTCACCCTCTAACTGTTGATTTGCTTTTAAACCTAATCCATTTCTTCTCTAAACCCTACTTCCTAGAATCCCGAGTTTCTTAGCATCATACATTACAACTTTTTCAAAATATCTTTAAATTTTTATCATAGCATTTACGTATCATATCATAACACCATGAGAAGTATTGTGTTTTTCAGACTTCATTTGATTTTTTTAAATTAAAAAACCATTAAGCTCCACGTTGCCGATTGAGTGTCGTAACCTAGATTTTTCAAAATTTCTTTCAATTTATTAGCTAATAACTAAAAATGGACTCAAAAACATGAATGTGATTTTTTTTATAATTTTTGGTTCATTATTTCAGGTACTTGCAGTTTAAATTTTACCTATTTCAATTTAAATCCTAGAAACATATTTAATGAATTAAAAATAGAAAATTGACCTAAAAATGCGAAATTTTTATAAGGAATAATATATGTTGTATTCAGAGTGTACAAAAAATTTCAAGCTAAAACTAGATTGCAAACATCACATAGACCCGAAACAATTTTTCACACAAAATTATGTCTTTTTGAGTTTGCCGAGTGTTTTTCAAAAAACACTCGGCAAACTCAGGGAAAAAAAATTTCGTCTGCCTAAACAAGCCGTCGTGACGTCCGTTAGTACCCATCTTTGCCGAGTGTTTTTCCCGGGGCACTCGGCAAACAATTGATGTGCCGAGTTTTTTAAAAAAACACTCGGCAAACTCATCCTTGCCGAGTGCTCGAAAAAATGCACTCGGCAAAGTTTTTGACACTCGGTGATTTTGGGTTTTCTCGTAGTGTCTATGCACGCAAGATTGCACCCATCGCTTTTTTCTCACTTGTTACTGTTCATTATCTGTAGATACCAATGCAATCAACTTTTTTTTACCTAAAATGATCGAAGCGTCCCCTAAGTGGATGTAATAAGGCCATTAAAAAATTAAGTGGATGAAGTATGTTTTCTTTTGTTTTGTTTGAAAGAACATTCTAGGTTTCTAATTACATGTGCCAATGTTATGTGGTTATATTGCATCTTAATTGGCCTACAAAGTGTAAAATGGGAATACTACCTTGAAAACCAAGTGATGACAAGTATTTCGTTTTTTTAAAGAGTCATTGTGGTAGTGTTTGGTTTAGAGATAAACATGAATGAGATATGTCTATCCTTATATTTAGGAATTGGACAGTTATATTAGGTGTTTAGTTAGATAGATTTGACGAGATAATTTTTTATTTGATTGGATCAGATAACTTGAATGAGATAAGACTAAATTTAGTATGATCCACTTGTCACATATATTTTTTTAACTAAAATATAATCGTATAAGATCTTGTTTTATTTTATAGATTAAATTATTTTTAACTAAAATTTTATAAATGGTTTGGAATGAAAAATCATTTAAATATTTATAAACAAAAAATTAAACCTACCTCAACCAGATGATACATCATCTCATCCATACTTGAATAAACTCATCTATCATTTTTTATCTCTTCATGCAGCATATTAAAAGAATATTTCTAGTTGTCATTTCATCTATTTTCACCCTCTATCAAAGAGCTAAATGACTCCATTTCATGCAGGGATACATTACATATTGTATACTTCTCATTGAACGTCTTAAAAAAATTGTTAAAAGGGGTCACGTTGCAAGAAAAACGGGGGGTCAATGAAAAAGAATACACTGAACTTTGCACGCATTCTGTTAGTTGTGTTATGCCACGATAAACCGGTCTACGGTTGTTTTCCCTGCTCATGTGTGGTTGAAGACGTGCACAGCATGCAGTGTGCAAGTGACAGCATGGAGCATGACACGTACTTTCTATTGAGAAGCACTTGTTCGCGTATGACATGCGTCTATAATAAAATGACAAAAATCGTTTTTGAATTAGCGACTTAGAGCCATAGAATAGGAAGCCTCGGCGGCCTACAATAGTAAAGCAAGTTAACAATAAGGATCATTTTTAAGTTCATGACGTAGAACACTTGACTGAAACATACATCAAGAAGACCCAATTGCATTATAGCAAGTAAAGTACGATACATCTCTCTATCTCTCTCAACATAAATGTAAGCTACATCCCAAATCTTACAAACATAATTTACAACTGAAAAATCTATTTGGAAATGCTAACTTATGAGTAGCCCGGAATGAAGTTTAGATATGTACCTGAGCTATTATATATATATATATATGTGTGTGTGTTATAGGTAAAGGTAAGCTCTATCATACACATATTCATATACCCATTAGATAGCAATTTGCATTTATTTGTGAGTAGCAAATAGGGAACATAGCCACTCTTTTAAGTTTTATCCATAAATAAACGAATAAAACTTCATCCCTAGTCCTAGGAGACACGCCGAGGCAGAGACGAGCATAGCCTAGGACCGTAACTATGATTTGAGGTTCCGGAACGAAACACGTTAGGAGTCGCAAAATTTAAGCATCTACAAATTTAAAACTTAGAAGTATTGAAATGATTTTTCTGTGAATTTTTGAAGTATTTTGTTTTTCGAGAAATTAGAAATCAGTACTATTCAAAACTGCTAATAGTTTAATCTATTCTACTCGAAACAGAGCTTGCCATCTCAACAGGCAACATCGCGTGTGAACAACAGCTAAAAAAAGCGAAATTTTTTTGAGGACCCTGACAGTCGTATGAATCGTTTCCCATAATGTATGGCCCTGTGTGGGCCCTCGGGGAGGGAAAGGGGAAGAAGAAGATAACTAGCTCAAGTTAAATGCAAAGATAACTGGGTGAAGTTAAATTCATTCTTGCAACGTACACGAATTAACGGCCTGGATTGTCTCTCTACACAGATCCGACGGCGCTCAGGGATGGTCACCCCTTCAGCTACCTAGCTCGCGGCTGACCGCACCGACGTCGAACTCCAACATCAGCAAAACGCTAAACAATGGGGGGCCCACCCCGCCACGCCACTGTATCATGCTGACGTGGCTCTCACACGCTGCTCGCGCTATAAATGCGCGCGGCTCGCGCGAGCTCCCTTCGTCGATCGCCGCGGCTTGCGAGAGCTAGTAGAAGAAATCAAGCAGCTTCACAGCTAGCTCGCCGGAGCTCGTGTGTGAGCCAGGCGCCCAGGCCGGCCGGCCACCGCCACCTCGCAGCGCGCGATCGAGGATCACTTACCCTGCCGGCGAGCGGCCATGGGCGTCGGGAATGTGCTGAACGACGCGAAGCCGTACGCGGCGATGGTGCTGCTGCAGGTGGGGTTCGCCGGGATGTACATCGTCTCCGTCGCCTCGCTCAAGAGCGGCATGAGCCACTACGTCCTCGTCGTCTACCGCAACCTCGTCGCCACCGTCGTTATGGCCCCCTTCGCCCTCCTCCTCGAGAGGTAAACACCACTGCGTGGTGCATGCACACGCGCCTGCCTTTTGACGTACGAGCGAGCTAGGATGAACTCAACCACGCCTCCTCTTGCTCGATCCTGGATTTAGCTCGACGCGCCGAAATTGGCCAGCCATATATGCAGAGAAGAACCCGGATTTGGCGCCAGTTTTTGTCTGCAAATTAACCCCTAGCATTTGGCGCCACCAGCTTCTAGCTGATCAAGATTCAGAAGCTACTCACTAATAGTATAGCACTCTGAATTTTACTGCATGTTCTGAATTTTACCTCTGCTGCATCTTAGGGGAGTGAGGCCCAACATGACAGTGAAAACCTTCGTGAAGATCGTGGGGCTTTCCATGCTTGAGTATGTGCCCAATGCCAACTCAATTACCCTTTTCTACTGCGACACAATCTTACAATTTGCACGTGCAGTAATTAATTAAGCAGGAGGAGGATTAGTTAGCATACGAGTAATTGATTAGTTAATCTGCATGAATTCTATATATGTTAGGCCTGTGATTGACCAGAACTTGTACTACACCGGCGCGAAACTGACCTCCGCCGGCTTCGCCTCCGCCCTCGTCAACATCCTCCCCGCCGTCACCTTCCTCATGGCCGTCTTCCTCAGGATGGAGAAAGTGAAGCTCCGGAGCCTGCACAGCCAGGCCAAGATCGTCGGCACTGTCTGCACGGTGGCCGGCGCCGTGCTGATGATCCTTTACCACGGCCCGGTGGTGCAGTTCCCGTGGTCGAGGGCTCATAATAACCACCACGGCGGCGGCGCCGGCACCGCCGCATCCGCATCCGCCACCAGCTGGCTGAACGGCACCATCATGATCATCGCCAGCTGCGTCTGCTGGTCGGGCTTCTTCATCCTCCAGTCGAACATCCTGCAGAGCTACCCAGCGGAGCTGTCGCTGACGGCGCTCATCTGCGTGGTCGGCTCGGCCATGAGCGGCGCCGTCGCGCTCGTGGCGGAGCGCCGCGACATGACCGCCTGGGTCATCGGCTTCGACACCCGCCTCTTCACCGCCGTCTACTCCGTACGCTTGCATGCCCAACCAAACCACTCCGTCGTCCATCTATCTCTCGCCATTAACGCACCTCTCTCAGGATCGGAGTTGGTGATCTGATCAATGCATGCAGGGGATAGTGTGCTCCGGCGTGGCCTACTACGTGCAAGGGATCGTGACGAGGGCGCGCGGGCCGGTGTTCGTGACGGCATTCCAGCCGCTCTGCATGATCATCACCGTCGTCATGGGCTCCACCATTCTCAAAGAAGAGATCACTCTAGGAAGGTAATCAATTACCTCCATTAAGTAGTAATTAATCAACTAACCCCATTTGCTCGTCTTGTTAATTAATTACACTTCTCCTCTAATTGACGACTAATTGCGGATTTGGGTTTTGCAGTGTGATTGGCGCCGTGATCATAGTGGTGGGGCTCTACGCGCTCATCTGGGGCAAGGGCGGCGACGACCATGTCGACAGCGGCAAGCAGCTGGCCGGCGCCGGCGCCGCGTCGGATGACAAGGCCCTGCCGTTGACGAGCTCGCTGACGATGCAGGCCAACAGCAAGCATGTGGTCGCCGGCGGCCTTGCTGTCGCCGACGTCGAGATGCCGGCGATGAATATGGCTACTAGTCTCTGACTGATCGATCTCTTTATGTGTGTGTGCGTCAGTGGCTTTTTTTCCATGTTAACGAGTGGTTAACATTTGCCGATCGGGCGTGTCACGTCCTCTTATTAATGATAAAATCCTCTTATTAATGATAAGAAAACTCATAATAAATAAATATCAAGGTGTATCCGAGTCTGAATTATATTTTTTTCATTATTGAATTATTCCAAAATTAGTAATGAATAAATACTAAGTTTTACTTAGGTTAGAGATTTAGTTATATATGTTTTCACGATTTAATAATTTCAAAATTTTTAATTAATAAAAACTTCTTGATTTAGTAATTATAAAATTTATAATTAATAAACATCAAATTATATTTCATTGATGATATAATAGAATATATGTACAGCTTTAGAAAGAGTACATAGAGTTAAAGTTAAATTGATCCACAACATAAATACTCTGTCTGTAAACGTTTTAAGGTAAGTCGTTTAACTTTTTTTAATTCAAACGTCTTCAACTTTGGTAAATTTTATAAAAAAATACTAATAATTACACAATCAAATTAATTTCATTAAATCAACCATTAAATATATTTTAATAGTGTATTTATTTGATATTATCAAAATTGAAGAAGTTTAATTTATAAAAGAGCAAAATTACATGAAACGGAGTAGAAGGGCTTTAGTCTTTAGGCCCGATACGAATCCTTCGAAGCAAAGCCTCGGCCCAAAACCTCCGAGCAGGTAAAGCCCAAGGCCCCAAACACTCCCCCCACGTGGGGCCCACATCCAGGGCTGAGCTGGGAGCAAGCCCGACCCGTGAGCGCGGGGCCCACCAGTCAGCGTGAAGCATCTCGCCGCGAGGGAATTTCTTCACGTGAAGAGTACAAAAACCCCAAAAGGCCCCTCCCCCCTCCCGCACGCCATTGCTCTTCCTCGTGCGCTCGCCCAAGCTCCCCACGGCTCCCAGCGGCGATCCGGAGGGTTCGGCGCAGAGAGGCGTCCAGATCGGATTCGATGGCGGCGTTGGCGTTGGCGGCGGTGGTGGTGTCGCTCCTCGTGGTGGCGGCGCTGCTGATGGGCGGCGCGGACGCGGTGTGGATCGACCTGCCGCCGACGGGGACCAAGTGCGTCTCCGAGGAGATCCAGCCCAACGTGGTGGTGCTCGCCGACTACGCCCTCATGTACGAGTCGCACCCCGCCGCGCACCCCACCGTCGCGGTCAAGGTAACGCCTCCTCGCCGCGGTGCCGCGGTGGCGCCCCTTCCCTCCTCGTCTTGGTCTTGATCTGGATTAGTAAATCGAACAGTTTTGGGGATCTCAATGTGCCTACTATGCTGTTCTGGTATTTTATTGTGCGAATTAAGCTACAGACCTATATTAGTAGATTAGCCTTTTCTGTTTGAGACGAAATTGCTTGTGGTGATAATTCGGACGAATTAAGCTAGGTATTCAGGTTTAAGAACAACAAGGGGCAGTAATCAAGTATAATTCAAATCAAAATACATCTTTCTCAAGTCAAAAGGCTTGAATTTTATGGTTAGCAAGTAGATGTTCTAGGTTGGCATTCTGTCATCTGCAGTGAGAGGATTATCTATGATCTGGGCAGCTCATAATAGTAAAAAACCTATTTTAACTATCTAGTGAACTTTCCAGAGTAGATGCAGCCAAGGTCAAACCAATGCGATGCAAATTGGCTTAGATTCCACTTGCTCATCGCTTCAGATGGGTATACCTTGCTTTAGTTTGAGATTTCCTATGAAGGATTGCAGTCTCCTAAGTAACTTTACCTTCAAGATTTCACCTTTTCTTTGGCGCCTCACATGTCACTAAAAATTATAAAATATCATGTTTGTAGGTATCGAGACTGAAAATAATGAATTGGGGATAACTACATCTAGGTCAAACAAATGTGCGGTAGTCTTTATTTAGTATTTACAATGATTGTTGTGAAGAGGCAGTATAACCTTGGCATTAACCACAAGTCCACAATACCGATGTTCATGTATCATAGATTATGCAAGCAAATCTCATGTGCTACTTGTAAACATGTTAGTTCAATTTCTTCTGTTATTTTCATGGACCATGATGCATTGGAAAGAGCAAGCCATCAGTGTGCTTTTCTTTTAAAAAATCAAGTGTGTGGTGGAACCAAATTAAAATCATGGTGACAGATGAATTGGTTTTAAGTAATCCCTGCCCTTTTTTCTCTCCACCAAGTGTCATGATTCATTTCAAATCAACTTCTGTTTCCTAGAATAATGTGTATAATGCTGCAAACCTATTTGTTTTGCACATAGGTATAATTACCATGTTTATAGTGTCTCCTTATGTTGTATATCCACGAGTATGGTGGCCTCTTGGCTTCATTTCTGAAATATTATTATGCTATAACAAGCACATAAATGTTGGTCAATCTTGTTCAAGATACCATAGCAACAATGTCTTTTGAAGTTGCTGTAGTTTTGCTTTCCTAGAGGAGAGTCCTTTATAATTTTAAATGTTTGTGATTTGTTTAGGTTACCTCACCATATGGCAACACTGTACATCACAATGAAAATGCCACGATGGGTCAGTTCGCATTTACAACTTCAGAAGCTGGAAATTACCTTGCGTGCTTCTGGTTAGACAGTCTGGAGAAAGGATCAGGAACATCACTAAATCTCGATTGGAAGATAGGGATTGCGACAAAGGACTGGGATTCTGTTGCCAAAAAAGAGAAAATCGAGGTGCAGCTGCAGATTAATTATATACAATCTAGTACTCTAGTCCATCCTGCTATGCTCATGTTAATCGCCATTTTGTTTTTTGCTTTTCTTAATCTGAATTCTCTTTGAGCAGGGTGTAGAATTAGAGCTCAAGAAACTTGAAGCTGCTGTGGAATCCATTCATCATAACTTATTATATCTCAAAACAAGGTGAGCTATCTATTCCATCTTTTTCCTTGTTTTTTATCTACTCTAATCTACCAGAACTGCTATTTGAATGACAGTATTACTGATTCCTACTGCAAAGAAGATAGTTGGGGATAGTAATGCAGTCCTGGTACTTGAATAGTCAAGGCTGAACATGTCGAAAATGCAGCACATCAAATCATCTTTTCTCCCCTACAAAATGGAATGCTGTCCCTGAATTTTGTCCTGGCTTGCTGTCTTGCAATTGTCACGGACTTATGGTAGCACATGGTGATCCAGCATGACACAAAATTATATCTGTAGTTTGTCCTGCATGCTAGTGTAATATTTGGAATCGGCAGTGCATTTGAAAAATACATTTATTCAATCTGTCTTTGGCTCTTTGCAGGGAAGCGGAGATGCGGGCAGTGAGTGAGAAAACAAATGCTAGGGTTGCCTGGTTTAGCATCTTGTCACTTGGAGTCTGCATTGTGGTGTCCGTTTTGCAGTTGTGGCATCTCCAAGGTTTCTTCCGGAAGAAGAAGCTCATCTAAACTCACTTGTTTGATATGTGTACTCCAGTGTTAACTACATTAGGAAAAAAGGACAGTTTTGTCGTATTTATTTCGAAGAACTCATGTGATGGACAATACAGTTGGTTGATACTCGATACATGAATTCAAATAGCAAGCAGCCAGTACTTTGTGCAAAACATGTTCAAAATTTGTTCTGGAATTACTGGTCATGATCTTTGAGGCAGTAAACATGCAGTGCGGAAAATGTTTGGAGCTTTAGAGTAGACACGCGAAGCAAATTTTTGATGAACATGTTTGAGTTGAAACTGCTGTGACCTGTCAAAAATTCGAATGGCAAGCTGATCGTGGACGAGATCATGAGATGCCTTTCTGATCTCCTCTGCGAGTTGGAACTGTGGGCTGACCGGCTGAAGTGCTGAACAGCTGCTGATCCAAGAACTACGCATCGCTTATTCAGATCAGCACGTCGTACGTTAGCGCGTTCGTCAGATAATCGTGCTGTCAGTTCGAAACTCAGACGATGCTTGTGCTTTTTGAGGCCAGCTAAGGGCAATTACAATGGGTAGTAGCCTGGTTTCATGAAAAGCAACAAGTCATGTAGACTTGTAGGAGAGCCACATCTCAAACCATCTTTGGTTCAATCTACATCTGAAGTCACTAGCAATCTAGAGCCATAGCCAAAACCATCGAAGCTCACAATGCAAGCCTTGGCTGCTCTTTTTTCTTGATGACCTTCTCTTTTCTCTAAGGCTCCCGTGGCTTGCAAAAGCCACTCTGACGACATGTGTGAGGCTACTACCAAATCTCCAGTGTAGCATCCAAGCATAGCTGAGGTTGACGCCACAAGCCAGTGTTGTAAACACCCTAATAACAATTGCCTTATAACATGAGAAGGAAAAAATTAATCCTTCAGCGAGCGCTTGCTCCTTAGTTAGCTGCGAGTCTTGCTAAAGGATTGCTTGTAAGATTTTGGTTTGATGAGTGTTGATGTCTCTCCTGTTAGCGTTGGTCGGTCTTGTCTAGCGATGACTCACTTGATGTTAGTATTGTCTTTGGTTTGTGGGTAGAAGCTGTTGACCCATGTGGAGTGTTTTTTTTCTGATTACAAATTTTCAATGTTGTAATATTATAATTTTTATCCGACTTATTAATATAAATCCTACTATCTTGTTTGAATTGCTAAAAAAATTAAACCTAACAGATAAGGACTCCGTGCCTCTCTAGTCTCCACCCATGTGAAAGAACAGTATTTGCTTCTTTTTTCCCCTTTTTTTGCGAACAGTAGTAACCTTGGCCATGGAAGGGAGCTTCTCTGCTTTTCCTGCTCCATCATCCACTGCATGCCTCCTTAATCAATTATTTGTTTTTTCAAAAGATTTTTATGATATAAAATAAGCTAACTATTCTTAATTAACTATTTAAATTTTCATAATAATTGACGAGCTAACTGACAGAGCACAAAATAAAAGGGGAAAATAAAACGAAGTGACAAATCTTCCTCACTGGTTGTGACACACTTGCATCATCGCATCAGGAATTCAGGATCCTTTTTTCTGCGAGCTAGGCTGTTGAAACGCGTCAGTGTGGGCCACCAGGAGGACGGCAACCTGCCGGGCTCTGATTTGGTTTGTTGAGTACAAGGTTCTTTTGTTTCGGTTTCTGACAGCTACGGTTACTTTTAAAATCTAAAACTAAAATAAATAGTCTTAATTTTGAATTTAGATTATTGTGAGAATAAGTAGCTGTAGAATCTGAAAATTAACTAAAATTCAGAAGCTAAGAAACGTAACAACACTTTTCAAATTCTCACCAGCTAGATACTTATACCAGCTAACTAGATACTCAGACTAGCTGGCTACCAAAAATCTTCGGATGAAACAAACAAATCATAATCTTCATTTTTTTCGTCAGACACCGGTTCTAATTGGTTCCATTAATGCGAAAAATCTGTCAAAGTGTCAAATGTTTCTCAAGGGACAAAAGTGTCAAGTGTGTCTACCGGAAAGAATGCATCCGGCAAGTGGAGATGCATGTCACATGCAGGCTAGCGACGTAGAAGGTGAAACATAATGCTTGCCCTTCAGAACTCTGGCATGCGTTCAGATTCATACATACTGGAGGCATCGGCCTAAACTACTAGAAACTCAATAGCTGATAGATTTTACATAAATATATAGTTAATACATTATCGGTAACTATCATGTAATTTAAACTCCGAACAATTTGACACAAGGTTTCATCACAATTACCAAGTCAAATACACATGCCACACATCTACGTTGCTACCACTAGCAATAACATGTCATGTATTCATATTCCATGGGTAACCTCATGTTCTAGCACTCCCATAATACAAGGGATTAAAGGATTTAAATTTTGTTCTAAATTATAAGAGATTGTACATTATGACTCTTGCCTTATCAACCACCACTTATTTAATTTTATTCCTATCTTACCTATCTCAATTAAATAAGAGATGTCATAATCATTTTTATCTTTTATATTATTATATTGTAAGATAGGAAATATGTCACGATGATGTCATATATACAAGTCTAAGAGGCATCTCGTGCTGTTGAGCTAGCTACGAGTCTAAGAGCTAGCTGCACCCACATAGACACATGGGTTGATTGTCAGCATCTAAGAAAAAAATTAGTGTCGAGAGAAAAATACTAAAATATCTCTCATTAATAACAAAATAATATTTTTATATGGTTGTTAAAAGATACTCAGTATTTAAAGGGCCAAATTTACTAGAGGACACTATAAAAACATGCCATTTACTCATAGACATCGTAAAAACGTGGTTTTGCTTGAAGACATCCCAAAATTAGGTATATTTGCTGCAGGACACCGTCACCAT
>KE371374.1:357240-367261 GCA_000418225.1 Zizania latifolia
TACAACAAAGTATGCCCATCTTACGCAAAGGAACAAAAGGAGGCGGCAAAAGAGCAAAAGGAGACTGTCGGGAATATGATCCCGGGCTACTTCCTGAGTGGTTTTAAGCCGACCAGTCAACGGTCAAAACCTGCTGTGAGGACAGTGACGGAGAAATGAAGGCGTCCGAGTCCGGCACTCGGGAAAGAAGCACTCCCGACCACATAAATTCAGACGGTCCCCATTAAGATTTAGGCCATCATTAATCTCCATAATCCCGCAGTTATTAGTGTGGTTATCCTCCGTGTTATTACCCATAATATAACCGTTTATGTCATTAATACGTTATTAGTGGGAATTTACTCATCATTTGTAACCCCTGATCTCTCCCATATAAAGAGATTGGAGGGAGCCTGAAAGAGGGGGGCAAAATCAGACTCATACGATCGGAAGCATTCATACGCTAAAGGCTATTCATGCCTAAAGCTCATACCACACACAGGATTAGGGTTATTATCCTCCGGGAGGTCCGAACCTGTCTAAAATCCCCTGCCTCTGTCTCTTTGATCGAGATAACCATTAGATCATAGCACCGCACCCCCTTTTAGCCTAACCAAAAAACCTCCATACGGACACCCCTGTAGGGTACTGTTGTCTTACATAACGACAGCTGGCACGCCAGGTAGGGGCGGAGTGCGTTTGTGTTTTTCAAATTGATTAAATGGCTGTTGTTTGCAAAGTCAGCACCCAGGTTCCCGTTGGAGCAGTGCTCACTTTTGAAAGTTTAACTTTCGTGGGTGATTGCATGCACCAACTGGTGTAGACTACTGCCACCCTGATGAGGATGAAATCTTCACGTACCGCGACAGTGCGTTCTCTGGTTCCCAAGGCGTCTGAGCGCTCAGCTCTGCCTAGGGCACCTATTATGAACCTTCGGGCGTCCAAGCGTCCAGCTCCATCCAGGGTTCGCCCACTTCACGCCGCCGACTCACCCGCCAACTTCGTCATCTTCGTCAGACCAGAAAGGCGAACGGTCCAGCGGCGTCAATTCACCAAGGTCATTTCCAAGCGACCTCGCCACCAGGCCACATCGGTTAAACCGATGCCCTCTCCAAACGTCGTTATGATGATCACAGGGGTTGTCTCCGACGACGAGCCTTCTAATTCTGCTGAGTCTAGCACTCACCAACGCCAGCGTCGTGAGCGCAATGCTGCTCGCTCAGCATGACGCGCGAGGGTCTGTGCTACAGCCGGTACCTCTCGCCAAGGCGCCTCGGACGCCTTCACCATGGACTTCGAAGGTCATGCCGTATACCGCACGCCGACCGCGAACCTCCTTGCCATCGAAAGAGTGCTAGCCGCCCTCCCCGACTCACCTGAGCTCCAAAGGGCTCGGGCAATGACCCAGGCTGCTGCTGCTCAGATTACTGAAGTGGCGCTACCCTCACGGTCAAGATCGCCAAGGCCGTCTCCACGACCGAGGTGTTTGCCGGCCAGATCCCGATCTTCAGATCGAAGGTCGATATCCCGATCGCTCCGGCGGTTAGAATGTTCGCCGGCTAGATCCCAGTCTCTGGACCGGAGATTGACGTCCAGATCGTCCTGGCAGTCGGAGCATTCACCGACCAGATCACGGTCTCTGGACCGCAGGTCGCCTCCCCGATCGCTTCGGCGATCAATGCGTTCGCGTCTGCGCGAGCATCTTGGGAGCTCCTACTCGGGGGATGCCTGAGAATACATCAACCAAGCGCGGGATGCGCGTAACACCATTTCTCGCCGCTGTGGTGAACGCGAGCGCCGCGAGCTCCGTCGTCGAGATCTATTCGACCGGAGTTATGGTACGCCCGGGGCTAACCGACCTGACACCGACATCTCGCGCCACGATGGCTTTCTAGCTTTCTCCGAGCGCCTTCGTCGAGTGGAGTGGTGAAAGTTGCCTAGAGGGGGGGGGTGAATAGGCAATCTGAAAGTTTCTTGCGAAAAATGATCAGTTCGAAAAATTCTAGGACCGGAAGTTCCGGGTGTAACCGGAAGTTCCGGGCAGACCAGAAATCGAACATAAATTAAATTTAATCTAGCTAACAAAGTAAATGAATACGAGTATGAGCAATGTTGTTAGCTATAACTTTTACACAGGAGTATATTCTACAACTTAGCTAGCAAGTAGATCGAGCAATATGAAGATATGAGCTAGTAAGAACACGAAGAACACAATGAACACGAGTGAATATTTCCCAGAGTTCGAATCCACCGATCCTACGTCTCCGTTGAGGGGCCCCAAAAGGCCGGGTCTCTTTCAACCCTTTTCCTCACCAAGCCTTAACCGAAGTTAAGCTTGGATTTCCACTAGTTACCTTGTCGAAGCCAAGGTAGAGCTTTTACAAACTTTTTCGGGCACACCACAATCTCCTTGGGTGTTCACGGATTTGACGCCTAGCCGTCTAGGAGGTAGCACCTCCAAGAGTAACAAATCCGTTGAAAGGCTTGTAGGCTCAAATCTTTGTACTCAAGATTTATCAAGAAAATCAACGAACTCAACTACCCAAAATCTTCTCAAAAGATGGAGCAAGGAGTTTACTAGAAGATTTGTTTTGCACTCTCAAACCAAATCTCAAAGATTTGCTCTAGATCTAGCTTTGAAAGAGAGAGAGTGTAGGGTTTTAGCTCTAGGGTTCTTGGAGTTCTTCAGGTGAGAGTGAGAGCTGTTTGAAATGGGGTGAGGGGGTATTTATACCCCGCACACAGAAAATGGCCGTTTAAAGAAATTTTGCGACTGTTCATCCGGAAGTTCCGGGATGAAAAACAGATTCAAACAGAACATCAATTTCGGAAGTTCCGGGCTTCAGCCGGAAGTTCCGGGCCAAAAATAAATCCAATACAGAAGGTTCATTTCGGAAGTTCCGGGCTTTACCAGAAGTTCCAGGCCAAATTAAAATCAGATACAGAAGGTTCATTTCGGAAGTTCCGGGCTTAACCGGAAGTTCCTGGTCAAATAAAAATCTGATACAGAAGGTTCATTTCGGAAGTTTCGGGCCAAATAAAAATCCGATACAGAAGGTTCATTTCGAAAGTTCCGGGCTTAACCGAAAGTTTCGGGCCAACTGGAGAATTCAGAAATTAGTTTGAACCAATTCAAAAAACTTTCAAAAAGATTTTTCTTTGAGCACAAAGCTTCGGAACAACTTTCAACATATCCCTTTTTATAGAACGGTGGTCCTACACTCAATTTCAAAAGTAATACAATATTTTGCACTTTGAGCCTATTTTGGACTAACCGGAGCTTTTCTCCAATTTTGTTTCAATTGTAATGCCGTTTTTTGTAACTTCTCTGCATACAACTCATTAATACGATTAGTAGCTTTTGATCATCATTATCATTAATATACCAAAATTAATTAGGGGCTTAGATGCACCAAGATGCACTTTCAAGTGGCCCCGAAATTTCCGCCCGGCGGGAGTTACGCCTTACGACGGCAAAATTGACCCTTCACAGTGGCTGCGGCTGTATTATACGGCCATTCGTGCAGCCAGAGGGGATCAAGACGTCATGGCTAATTATCTCCCCGTGATGTTGACTTCGGTCACCATCAGCTGGCTAGCCGGACTCCCGGAGAATTCTATAAACTCCTAGGACGAGTTGTGTGGTGCTTTCATCTCCAACTACCAAGGTACTTGGCAGAGGCCGGCCTCGCGTCATGACCTACGCCAAGTACGCCAAAAAGACGGTGAGTCCTTGAGGGACTATATCTGTCGTTTCTCCGAGCACCGGAACGCTGTCGTAAGCATCTCCAACACCGACGTGATGTCTATCTTCCAAGATGATTTACGGAAGCCCTCAGAGCTGTTTCACTATCTGGTGATGCACGAGCCGAGTGCCCCTGGTGCGATGATCACCATCGCCAAATAATTCACCAGCGCTGAGGAGGCCGAGCGGGAGCAATTGCACCCGAAAGCTCAAGAGTCCGACAAGGTAAAAAAGAAGAAAAAAGATCGTCGCCAGTCTCCTTCACGTGATGATCGAGACAAGCCCGAATCCTCCTCTCGCAATCAGAACAAAAAGAGGAAGGGCAAGGAGATCATGGTCGCTGACAAGGGTTCTCGACCGTATGGTCGAAACAACTCGGCATTGTAGGAGGTATTAGATAAACCCTGCACAATTCATCCTAACAGCAACCACACCACTCGCCGGTGTTATCAGCTGTAGAATCAGATGGTGAAAGAGGCGGAAGCAAATCCCTGGCAAGATAAGCGTCGCCGGGATGACAAGAAAAAGAAGTCCAAAAAGGACGATGAAGACGCCGAAGCGTCTCCGACGACAAACGACTTCCAGGAGCCCGCCCGAACGGTCTGCATGATTTTTGGTGGCGCAGTCGCCACCGAAACCAAGCGCCAACAGAAGTTGATGGCCCGCCGCGTCAACACCATTAGCACCGAGCCGACTGAGCGTCTACGGTGGTCGGAGATCTCGATCTCCTTCAACCGGGAGGATTAGTGGACGGACGTCCCCAAGCCGGGACGCTTCCCACTGGTCGTCGACCCGGTCATCCTCAAGGTCTGCCTCAAGAGGGTGTTGATTGACGACGGCAGCGGCCTCGACATTCTGTTCAAAGGAACGCTAGCTGCACTCGGCATCGCTGAATCCTCCCTCCAGAAGACAGATACGCCCTTCTATGGGATTGTCCCAGGGAAGGCCTCCATCCCACTCGGCACTATCACTCTGCCGGTCACGTTTGGAACTTGGGACAATTATAGGACCGAGCATATCAAGTTTTACGTCGCCGACTTTGAGACCGCCTACCACGCCGTGCTTGGGCGGCCGTCCCTCGCCAAATTTATGGCAGTACTCCACTACGTATATCTGGTCCTTAAAATTCCTGGACCAGGTGGGGCCTTCTCTATGAAGGGAGATGTTGTCACCTCGCATGCATGCGAGTGGGATAGCCTCGCCTTGGGAGAGGCCGCGGATATTTCTGTTTGGATGGAGGAAATGGTCCAAGACGCCAAGACGACGCCGACCACTAGCATGGAACTCTCGACTGCCGCACCATTTACGTCAAGCCTGGTGCCCTCGCCTGCTGAGTACAAAAGTATTCAGCTCTCGGACGCTGACCACTCCAAGACGGCACTGATTGGGACGACGCTGGATCCTAAATAGGAAAGCGCGCTCGTCAGCTTCCTCCGCTCCAACATCGACATTTTCACCTGGCAGCCATCTGATATGCCTGGCGTACCTCGGGAGCTGATCGAGCATGAACTCCATGTTTATCCGACCGCTCAGCCGGTCAAACAGTAGATGCGCAGATTTACTCAAGATCGCAAAGAAGCCATCAAAGAAGAAGTCGCACGCTTGTTGGCAGCAGGATTTATAAAAGAGATGTATCATCCTGACTGTGTAGCAAATCCGGTCCTTGTAAAAGAGAAAAATGAGAAATGGAGAATGTGCATTGACTACACCGATCTCAATAAGCGATGCCCTAAAGATCCGTTTCCGCTACCGTGTATTGATCAAGTGGTCGACTCTACTGCCGGCAGTGCCCTTTTATGCTTCTTGGATTGCTACTCGGGCTACCATCAGATCAGCCTGAAGGAGGAAGATCAAGAGAATACATCATTTATCACCCCATTCGGCGCCTACTGCTACATGTCAATGCCTTTTAGGCTGAGGAATGCGGGGGCTACGTACCAGCGGGCTATTCAACGTTGTTTGGCTGATCAGATTGGCCGCAACGTTGAGGCTTATGTGGATGATGTCGTCATCAAGTCTAGAAAACCAGAAGATCTCATCGCCGACCTCCAAGAGACTATAGACAACATTCGCAAATTTCAATAGCGGCTCAACCCAGAAAAATGTGTCTTCAGGGTGCTGACTGGAAAGCTGCTCGGGTTCATAGTCAGCAGTCGGGGAATTGAAGCAAATCCTGAGAAGATCTCCGCAATTCTGAACATGAGCAAACCTAGCAACGTCAAGCATATCCAGCGTCTAACAGGCTGCATGACATCACTTGGTCGGTTTATTTCCCGACTAGGTGAGCGCGGAATGCCCTTCTTCAAGTTGCTAAAAAATGAAGGAGATTTTGCATGGACACCAGAGGCCGATCAAGTATTCGCCGACCTCAAGAAGTTTTTATCTTCTTCGCCTGTCTTGGTTGCGCCAACTCTTGGCGAAACACTCCTCTACATCGCCGCCACGACCCATGTGGTTAGCACCGCCAGGTTGCCAAGCACCTGGAGGAAGGACATGCCTATCCGGTTCAAAGGCCGATATATTTTATATCTGAGGTGCTCGGACCATCTAAAGTCCGATACCCCCAGGTCCAAAAGCTGCTGTACGTCGTCCTCATCACCGTCCGGAAGCTCAAGCATTATTTTCAAGCTCACTCGGTGGAGGTGATCACTGAGTTTCCACTCGGTGATATTTTACGGAATCGAGATGCGACTGGTCGGATTGTGAAGTGGAACATCGAGTTAGGAGAATACACTCTTAACTTCAAGCCCTGCACAGCCATCAAGTCCCAAGCCCTCGCCGACTTTGTAGCCGAGTGGATCGAGATCCAACTCCCACCCGCAAGTGATCGCCAAGAGCATTGGGTCATGTATTTTGATGGGTCTCTCAGCATTGACGGAGCAGGAGCTAGAATTCTCCTAATATCCCCCTAAAGGTGAAAAGTTAAAATATACTCTCCAGCTATTATTTATGGTGTCTAACAATATAGCCGAATACGAAGCTCTCCTTAATGGTCTGCGCATCGCCATCTCCCTTGGGGTTCAAAGATTAATGGTATATGGAGATTCTAAATTGGTTATTAGCCAAGTCAACAAAGATTGGTCTTGTACCAGCGAGAAAATAGATGCTTATTGTCAAGAGATCAGCAAGCTAGAGGGAAAGTTTAGTGGCCTTGAGGTCCATCATGTCTCTAGGGACGAGAACTCGGCTACTGACTTCTTGGCCAAGCTAGGCTCGTCCAGAGCCCCTATGCCGAGTAGTATTTTCCTCCAGGAACTCCCGAAGCCATCAATTCAACTTGATGAAGAACAGCCTTCGGAGACTCAGCAAGCCCCATCAGTTTTGGTCATTACCGACAATGAAGACGACTGGCGAAAGCCGATCATCGATTTCATCCTCACTGCCAAGGCTCCTGAAGATAAAAATACAGCAATTCGCCTAGCTAGAAGGAGTAAACAATATGTTGTAGTGGGATCAGACTTATATAAGAGAACAGCCTCAACCCGAGTACTCATGAAGTGCGTCAGCAAAGTAGAAGGCTCAGAAATTCTCAACGAAATTCACTCGGACATATGCGGAAATCACGCCGACGCTCGGACTCTAATCGGTAAAGCTTTCAGGTCAGGCTTTTGTTGGCCGACTGCTAATGAAGATGTCAAGCTATTAGTTCGTAGCTGCCTAGGTTATCAATTTTTTGCCAAGCAACATCATCTCCCTACTCAAACACTCCAGACCATCCTGGCCTCATGGCCGTTTGCATGTTGGGGGCTCGATATGGTCGGACCCTTTCCAAAGGCTGCTCAGGGTTATGATCGTCTGTTTGTAGCCATTGATAAGTTCACCAAGTGGATAAAAGTAATGCCGCTAAGGGCAAGCACAGCTAAGAAGGCTGAAGAGTTTATCCAAGGCATAATATATCGTTATGACGTTCCTAATCAGATCATCACGGACCTTGGAACTCAATTTATCGGCAATGACTTTTGGAAATTCTGTGAGGAATGGTGTATTGAAGTCAAATATGCTTCTGTTGCACACCCAAGAGCCAACGGTCAAGTTGAAAGAGCTAATGGCATGATATTACAAGGGTTAAATGCTAGAATATTTGATCCCCTCACTAAATATGGCAGTCGGTGGATGAAAGAATTACCAGTTGTTCTTTGGGGTCTTCGAACTCAGCTGAGTCGAGCTACTGGTCGGACTCCGTTCTTTCTTGTGTATGGGTCGGAGGCTATCCTACCGGTAGATATGTTGCATGAGTCCCTCAAGATTCAGCATTATGAAGAAGGCACAGCCGAGCAGACAAGAGAAGAGGACATTGATAGTCTTGAAGAAACTCGTCTGGCAGCTGTGATACAATCTGATCGGTACCAGCAAGGATTGTGAAGGTACCATGACCGTAATGCGCATGGTCGGTCATTCCAAGTGGGAGATTTAGTCCTCCGCCGAGTACAATCAGCGGTCGACACCCACAAGCTATCAGCTCCATGGGAAGGACCATACATCATCTCCGAAGTCACCCGACCAGGATCATATCGCCTAATTCATGAAGACGGTTAAAAAATTGTGAATTCATGGAATATTGAACATCTTCGACGCTTTTATCCTTGATAAAGCAAGCTAAGTTATTGTTTTTCAATAAAGATGTTCGACTTTTATTTGCTATCTTTCCTTATTTTTTGCCTGAGTCCGAGTGCTTAAAGTCTTATCGCTCAACTCGAAACTCACGATCCGCTCTGATCAAGTTAAGCTCTTCTTTTTACCCACTCGGGGGCTTGGCTTGGCTGTTCTGTGATCTACCCGATTGCTTTTCTTCATGGCGTTTTGATTACATGTGACGCCTGTGGTTCAAAACAGCGTGCATGTGGCTTAAGTTTCCCTATGCTATAGACCTAGGCTATAACATATAGTTAAACATTCATACTGAGTGGTCGGGCACAGAACAAACTTAATATTAAAAAATGATATTGTTTCGTCACATCAAAATATATACAATTGCATATTGTCTATAATTTTTCTACTCGGCAGGTGCATCTGGATAAATCGGAATGTCCGAGATTAAGGCATTAGCTGTTTCTTCCACCTCTGAGTAGATGCGTGGTATTTCGGAGTCCTCGATGCTCGCCGGCCACCCTGCTCGGATGTAGTCCAAACGAGCCGTTGGATACAACGCTCGGACAATCCCGAGGGTATGAATTGCCGCCGTTCGAGTGAAGTCTCGGGTTTGATCCCGTAGACGCTTCTCCGCTCTTTCAATCCGCGCGAAGGACTCCTCCGCCGACCAGACCGTGCTAGATGGCACCTCATCAATCATCTTGATGAGCGTCTCAGCACTCGCCCGGTAGCGGTCTCGCTGCACTTGGGTGCTAGCCAAGCGCTGTTCCAGGTCGGCGAATTAGGCGCCCACTCGCCGGTGAAGTTCTGCAAACAGAACATAATTTCAGGAAATGCTTTAATAAAAGCAGAGTACTACGAAATCCGAGTTGGTGATCCGTACTTTTGTACTCACCCGACCACTTGTTAGTGGCTGCCTCGGACTTCTTCAGCTCCTCTTCAAGCTTAGCCACCCTGGCAAGGGCTTCATCCCTCTCGGCCAAGGCCTGTTTGGTCGTAGAGACCGATTGGTCCGCCATGTGGGTAGCTGTCTCAAGTCGCTCCTGAGAAGCAAACCATTCTGCCATGCAAACACAGGTTAATATACTCGCAGATAAAAAGTTAACAATGAAAGGCAGTCAGGATGCTTACCTTGAGAGTGGAATTCAAACTGTTCATGAAGGATGTGATTGTTCTTCTCCAGTTTTGCCAAATCAGCATTTTTACAAGCCAGCTGATCAGTCAGCTGACTCACCAAGAGCTGCAAAAAGACGATACAAGTTAGTCCGAATGCATATGTACATTATATGTATGAAAATAACACTTACAGGAATACTCACGGTGCCCTCTTGGTGAACACGGTTGAATGCTTCCAACCACTCAGTCATATTTTTCCGACCACCTGGGTTGGGTCGCCAAAAACTGCACCAGTGGTCGGCTGAGGAGCCGCTTCGGCCCCGACTAGGTCGAGCCCGACCACTGGCGGAGTGGGGTCGGCCATCACCGCTTCAGCCGAAGGCCCTTCGACCACTGACGGCTGGTTGATAGCTGGCGCTGGAGCAGATGCTGATGATGGTGCCGCCTCGCTCACCGGCTCAGGAGTGCCAGCACTTGGAGTCGCCGTTGCCGCGCCCACACCGCTAGCGGTCGGGACGTCTGGAGCTGGTGACCCACTTGTCGCCGTAGCCTCCTCCTGCTCAGCAGCCCCGGTGTAAACCACCACATCAG
>KE371374.1:493950-506297 GCA_000418225.1 Zizania latifolia
TATGAACCTATCGGGTCACACACTTAAGGGGATAGATTCAAATCGTGCAAAGAATTGGTTCTTGTGCAAGTGGGAGATTGATGGAATTGTGCCCAAGAAAATTCTGGGGGAACCGAAAGTTCCAGTTGTAGCCGGAAGTTTCGGGTTCTGGAGCATCCGGAATATCCGATAGGATCAGAAGTTCCGGGCTAGCCCCAGGGTTCGGTCTTCTGGACGAACCGAAAGTTTCGGCTGTAGCCGGAAGTTCCGGGTTCTGGACGAACCGGAAGTTTCGGTTGGACCAAAAGTTCTAGGTCAGAATTAATTATACAGAAGGTATGTTTCAGAAGTTCCGGCTGTAACCGGAAGTTCTGGGTTTGGAATTAATTCGATACAGAAGGTCTGTTTCAGAAGTTTCGGCTGTAACCGAAAGTTCCGGACCCGAATTAATTCGATACAGAAGGGTAATTTCGAAAGTTCCGGATAGGATCCGAAAGTTCTGGGGTGCGCAGATTAGATATGTTGGGCTTTTAATTTGGATTAAAAGGCTCATGCTGGGCACTATATAAAGGAGGAGATGGTGGCACGCAAGGGGCTGCTGCTATTGCTCTACCCTAGCCCTAGCTGCCACCTCTCCTCTCTCCCAAGTGATCACAAAGGTTGTGATCAAACCCTAGAAACTTCACGAGTGGTGCTAGCACGTCGGCGTGGAGTGTTTCTGTCCCTGTATGTGTGAACTTCGTCGAGGTGCTGCTTGAATAGCAGTACTTGTTGTCTTCTTCGTGTGAAGATCGCTGGGCTTCATCGACTTGGTCGCTGACGAGCGGGCGAGGCAAGGAGAGAACGAGTGAGGACGTGCTTCCCTAAATCTTCTTCCGCTGCTCTAGCGCGTCTCGCGTTAGAAGGTAATGATCCATGATCCCTCATGCGCATGGGTTCCTGGGCCAACGGGGTTAAAAATTTAAAGTAACCGGCTAGCGTAGCCTCCCCATGTCCCTTCATTGTCTTCAATGACCACGATAGTGCTCCTACATGTACACTCTGCACCCGGGCCCCACCACATGGTGACTCGTTCTAAGTCTAGCATCATCAAGCCAGTCCATCGACTAAATGTCCACACCGAAGACATAATAGTGAGCCCTAAAAGATCTAGTCTGGTTCTAGGCTATGTGTGATGAGTATGAGGCCCTTGTCCCATAACAAAACATGGACCCTCGTGGCTCTCCATGCACGCACCAACATCGTCTCTGGTAAATGGGTCTTCAAGCATAAGTTTCATGCTAACAGCACTCTCACTCGTCACTAGGTTCGTTTGGTCATCTGTGGCTACTCCCAACAATACAACATCGACTAAGATGAGACTTTGAGTCTTGTGGTCAAGCTAGCCACTATTCGCATGGTCCTGAGCCTTGCCATCTCCAAGTCATGGCCTATCCATCAGCTCGATGTGAAGCGTCAAGGCAGAGTACCACGCCGTTGCTCATGCGGTCGCTTAGTGTTGTTGGATTCGCCAACTTGTTAGTGAGCTCCATGCATGCTCCCCTAACATAAACCACCACGGTTTTCTGAGACAACGTCAGCGCCATCTCTCTCTACCAATCATGTGTAGCACAAGCGTACAAAGCAAATCTAGATTGATATTCACTTTATTCATGAGAAGGTTGCCCTCGATCATGTTTGGGTCCTTCATGTGTCTTCCTCACACCAGTTCGCTGACATCATGACAAAAGGTCTTTTCATTCAAATGTTTTATGATTTTTGGTCTAGCCTTTGCGTCCAATCACCCAACGCTTCAACTGTATGAGGGTGCTAAACATGGCATGTATATCAGAAAAAATTTGGGTGCATACAGTATCCACCCAGCAAACAGTGGATACCATGGCTAGATTGCTGACACGTGTACCTTCTTTAAATCCGACGCACAGCGGCCAATAGCTCCTATTTTAGGCTCTAGTTTCTACCTAGCATCCATGGCTCTAGAGTGTATGGCTTGGCTGATTTCCACTTTTCCTCCCCTTCCTCCACCACCTCATCGTTCCTCTCCATCCATCCGCTCGATCCCTTCCACCATCGCTAGCACTTCATGTCATCGCGGAGGTTGTAGTGGCTGCCCTTGTAGTGCCTACAGCACCAGCAGCTGATGCCGGGCTCTAGTGCCATGTGGTCACCCACGACAAGGTGCTTCACATCGCCGCCAACTTCTTCTATCACTCCGGCGCACCTGTGCATGATCACTGTCAGCTGCTTCACCACAAAATGTGCAATGCGCATCTACACTGGGTCATTCGCAACGTTTCAGCAATGTTCGGAAAATAAACCTGACTTCCACTTTTGGAGATTACGTTGAGCTTGTTTGGAAAGAGATCCTCTGAGCGCGTCTTTGATTTGCAGCTAGGATGGCAGGTGCTTTCCTTGCTGTATTTTATTTTCTATGTTTTAGACGTAGCTTTCCTTTCAGGTTTCCTTCCAAGTTTCCTTTCTTCCATGTTTAGTTTGGAATTTGCACTCTAAATAGGTGCTTGGTTTGCATGTTTGTGTATCACAACAGAACAGCAATAGAGTTACGTCTACAAAATTCTGTTCGTGTGTGTCTTTGTTCTCGCCAGAGTTATGCCGAAAAAGAGTTCTGGCTGACATTTGGTATCAGAGCAAGGAACAAAAATATCCGGCACTCCGCAGAAGCCCGACGTCACGGCGGAGCGCGTCGTCCCCAACACTGGCGCAGTTGAGCTGCCGCTGCTGACCAAGACCAACTATCATGAGTGGTCATTGGTCATGCAAGTGAGCCTAGAGGCTTTGGAGCTCTGGGATGCTGTGGAGGCCATCAGCGCCGAGCGCGCCAAGGATCGGCGGGCGTTGGCCGTCATCTTGCACGCGGTGCCATCGAAGATGAATGCCGGGCTCACCGTAAAGAAGTCAGCGAAAGAAGCATGGGAGGCGGTGAAGATGATGAGGGTCAGCGATGATCACGTGAAATCCGCGAACGTGCAACATCTCTTGAAGGAGCTCGAGAACGTCGCGTTCCACGATGGGGAGTCCGTCGATGACTTCGCGATGCGCATCAACAGGCTTGTCGCTAGCCTGTGTGATCTTGACGAGAAAATAAAGGACAGTCATCTGGTGAAGAAGATCCTACGCGTGGTCCCGAAGAAGATGAAGCAGGTCGCGGTGGCGATCGAGATGCTTCTGGACCTCAACACCATGTCCATGGAGGAGCTCGTCAGACGGCTGCGCGTTACGGAGGAGCCTCGCGACGTTGATAAGGAGACAGGGGTGTTGGGCGTCTGCTGCTCACTAAGGAGCAGTGGGAGGAGCAGCGGTGTCAGCACGGCAGCAAGGAGCGGGCGCGCGACGATGATGCACGTCGTGGCAGTGGCAAGAAGGGCACTGACCGTAGCGGCGACCATGGCGAGGATGACGACGACGCAAGCACGTGCTCGGGGACCAGCCGTCGTTCGGAGCGCCGCAACCGAGGAAGGTGCTTCAACTGTGGTGTTCGTAGCCACCTCGCTAGGGACTACTGGGAGCCGAAGAAGGAGAGGGCCCTCCTCGCGGACGCCGACGAGGAGCCATGTCTGTTGTGAGTCGACACGCATGGTGATGTCAGATTTAGGGGGTGATTGTTAGGAAAATAAACCTAACTTCCTCTTTTGGAGATTACGTTGAGCTCGTTTGGAAAGAGATCCTCCGAGCACGTCTTTGATTTGTAGCTAGAATGACAGGTGCTTTCCTTGCTGTTTTTTATTTTCTATGTTTCAGGCGTAGCTTTCCTTTCAGGTTCCCTTCTAAGTTTAATTTCTTCCATGTTTAGTTTGGAATTTGCACTATAAATAGGTACTTGATTTGCACGTTTGTGTATCACAACAGAACAGCAATAGAGTTATGTCTACAAAATTCTGTTCATGTGTGTCTTTATTCTCACCGGAGTTATGCCGAAAAGGAGTTCCGATTGACAAGCAAAAAAAGATTTTCTTTTTGTGCGTGTGCTAATGAACAACAAGATCACCCTGAGGTAATGCACGTCACGGCAGTAGGGTTCTCCTTCCTGCGCCTGCGTGCCCTCTGTGCGCAGCCGCTGACCACTGCACGTCAGATTTAAAGAAGGTACATGTGTCAGCAATCTAGTCATGATATCCACTGTTTACTGGGTGGATACTGTATGTACCTAACTTTTTTTCATGTATATCATCCTGTTTTGTCATGCGTATCTTCGTGATTTAGATGGGCTTTGTATAGCAAGTGCAGAAATGCTTAATCTATTTCGTTGTTATTGTAACCTTCCAGATTATATTTTCATCCAGCTATTTAACTGACACTCGGCTAACACAAATTGATCCGTGCCTATTTTTCTGCGTTCTTCGTTGTTCATTCAGATAGGATTTATTGAAAAGATTCCCTTTTCAAAAAAAGAAGCAAAAACTCTGGGTCAAAGTCAACTCAATCGAACAGCTTGAGGCCGGCATGCACGTCTTCGCAGTGCCGCAGGAATGGCAGATGAACCACCGGGTCGAGATCCCGCCGCGCCCGGCAGACGAGCGACGGCGGCGAGTGCAGGCACGGCTCCACCGACGCCGGCCTGACGCAAGCCACGTCGGCCCTCGTCTTGGTCCAGTCCAGCGGCTTGAGCAGCCATGGACGGACGCCGGCGAGCGCGTGGGCGACGTACCCGAACGTCGACCACCCCGTGGTCACCACCCTGTCGCAGAAGCTCAGCAGGTAGATCTCGGCGAGGGCGCGCTCGTTGTGCGCCCGCGCCTCCGAGTGCTGGTCCTCGTCGTGGCTCGGCTGGTACACCGCCACGACCTCGCCGGTCGCCGTCGCGTTCGTGTAGTACACGCTGTGCAGCTTGTCGTAGTACTCCGGCTTCAGCGAGACCACCAACACGGCCTTCACCTTAGCCCTGCCGCCGCCGCCGCTCGACGGCCGGACGCCACGCGGCTGTTCGCTGCTGCTCGTCACCTTTGGGAGAAGGCCGTGCTCCTGCGTGCACCGGAGGATCTGCTCGTACATGATCTCGAACGGGACGGCCATGTACGGCACGATGCGCACCTGGAGGCCGAGACGCTCGTCGGCGCCGGAGAGGTACCCGTCGTAGAACCTCTCGACGATGCCCCACGCTCGGTTGCCAGGGAAGAAGAGGTACCTTCCGAGGTGGTGGAACACCGACCCCTTCGCCGGGAACATCCGGTCGAGCTCGGCGCGGTACGCCGGCATGAGGAAGAGCGCAACGGCGAAGTAGCTGTCGGACCTGAGCACCATCCAGTTGAACATGTCGAGCACCCGGTGATCCTCCTCGCAGAAGGTGTGGTTCTGCAACCGGAGCTCTATCTGCTCCAGGTGTAAGTACACGTACGGAGGCAGCGCACTCGCGTTGCCGCCACCGTCGTCGTAGCGGACGACGTCGTTCTCGAGCATGGTCACGTAGCTCTCCTTTGAGCTGGCGGAGAAGCCATTCTTGTAGGGGAAGTCCGGCGGCAGCAGCCACGACGTCCCCGGGAAGGGCTCGCAGAAAAGGCCCTTCATCTCGGGGGGTTCATGAACGAGAACGACGCGGCCGGTGAGGAGCGCGTACAGGAAGGTCGAGGCGAGGCTGAGCATCCGGTTGCCGAGGCCCTGGATGGGGAGCCACACCACGTACCTGCACTCGGCGTGGTCGGCGTTGCGGCCGGACTCGAGCTGCGCCACCGCCTCCCGGTAGCGCGCGGTGCTCGGCCCGCACCGCCGGTGATTGGCCTCGTACAGCCTCAGCCTCTCGACCAGGTGGGGGGACACCGGGAACGGCGACGGCTTCCATCGCCTCGGGGCCTCGTACCGGCTGAGGCACGCCCCCTCATCGAAGTCCGGCGAGAGGAGCCCGCCGAGGAGCCGGTCTGCCGCCACCGGAGACGACGCGTTACTGGGACCTGCGACACGAGAAGGAAATTAGGAAATAAACCCATCGAACGCACGGAACATCGTGTCCAAGCTCCATTAATAAAAGCACGCACTTTGCTCCTCCGAACGGTGCCGCCGGACCAGCGAGTCGGCGGCGACGGAGGCAGCCCGGTCGCCGAGGAGGAAGGACACAAGCAGCAGCGGCAGCGCAACCAAGACCACCACCGTGACGGCCCCCGTCGCGGACACTCGACGGCGTTTCTCTACGGCCGCCGGCAGGCCCCTCGCCGCTTCGCTCACCTTGTCGGCGTCCATGGCACCGGCGCGCACGAACGCACGCCACGTCGCCACCTCCGTCGCAATCTAGTACGGCGTCGTCTTGTTGAGGACAGGTGTACATCAGATCAACAGTGGCAATGGATTAATTATTCGTATTAATTATTTGCTTGTTTGGTTGTAATTCTTCTTGTACATACAAATGGCAGCATCGCGCCATGCAAAAGTTTCCAGCTATGGCAGCTGGCAGCTCCCGTGCACGGGAACTTGGTATGGCAGATTGGCAGATGAACACGTGTACAATGTGCAGTTAAGACAAGTAAAATATGGTGAACAAAATCCTAAATTAATTCCAAAATTTAAATTTTGCTACCGTTTATAAGTTGTAGCTAAGCATGCCATGTTAAGATTTCACTAGAAAAGTGATTCTATTAAGATAACATATGAAAGTACTTTCAAATAACAATTAAATATCAAAAGTTAAATGTCTTTAGTTTAGCTATTAATCAAAAGTTAAAATATAGACTTTCCTAAAATTAGCATGACTTAAATTTTGAAACAGAGGTATAGTATAATTTCATCGGCTGTTGCAAATGCAGTACTGCCGTAGAAATTTGCAGTCAAATTTGTATTTGAAGACTGTGTTAAACGCCTAAAATGACATGGGTTTAGCTTAAACGAAGACGTCTATACTCTACTATAGGACATTATTATGTACAAATATAAGATAACGTGTGAACCACTACTTAACAGACATAAACATCACGGCAGTCATACCGGCCGACTGCCAACTATAGGAAATTGATTGGAGGTATTAAATATTGGTAAACCGGGGCTTATCGAGGAATGAATTACTTCCTGTCAAATTTGAATGCGTTTGATATTATACACGTCTGTTGTGGATCGAGAAAATCTGCCCGTTGACTTTCTAAGATGTCGAAGGATCGAAAGATCAAGTGAACCGAACAAGGTTTAGCACCTCATACACTTCGCTGGTCTTGAAAACAATGGATTGAAACAATGGAAAAATCACAGCCATAATTATCACTTGATCTTGAAATTTTTCCTTACAGGGCTAACCAACAATTAATTATTAAAAAGAATCTCAGGCAGCAACTTGACATTTGACTGGCTGGCCATCACAGCATGTGAAGTGAGCAAACGGGTGTGCTCAAACTCTGTTGTATCACTGCAAGAACAAAATTATGCTGATACCTCATTGATATGCTGGTTGAGGCTCTTCCCAGGGGGTATGAAGATCAAGTCATCCCAACCAGAATTCCTGTCATTCGTCTGTGCAATCGAGTGTTAGAATGTTAAGCACTCAGTAAAGTAAAGGTAAAGCCATCCAAAGTGTATTATTGTTATCCTACCTCCATTTTCTTCAACACGTCCTCCAAACTCCCAACCTGAAGAAACCACAATGTGATGGGATTATCATCAGACGACCGCAAAACAATCAGATAATATAATGATAAAATCACATACCATAATTTGCTTAAATAATGCAGATCCTCTTGATGTCTTAGATGCCCTTGTAAGTTCTCTTTCGATGTCCTCCTGAACAAAGAAGGAGAAAATGGTGATGACCTAGACCAGACTGGGTAAAGTACATGAAAGAAACTGAAGATTGGCAAACCTTTTGAAAATATATTGGGCAGTAACGCTTCTTCTGTTTCTTCACAACCAACAGATCTGACTGCACATACAAATGGGTTTTATTATCATAGTGAATAATAGTTCATCAAATGCTGAATATTTCAATTAAAATATAATCAGCAGTTAGGATAGAAAGTTATGATAATCAAGATAGCTGTCAGCCTGTCAAATTCACAACTCTAGTGCTGCAAACACAAAGGTCCACAAATTAAACAGAACTATGCAATATCTAAAAAAATAAAGTGTGAAGCATCTCTAAGCGAAAGTTAGGCATGCTTATACTCCAATGATGCCACATCAAGCTTTTAATCGGAGTGATTCTTGGTATCATACTACAATAAACTTGTAGACTAACTGCATTCAGTCAGCCAGATGGACCTAAAGCTATACACTTTGGTTTTTCCTTGATATACAAATCATTGTTGCCCTTATTCCAACCAATCAAAACAGTTGGAAATATGATACAGTGATACACCATAAAAAGGTTTAAATTGTACGCATAAATTTTCAGTTCAAATTGTTAGAATGTTTGTTGATTGTTTAGTTCTATTTTAGCACTGACAAGACAAGTCAATAAGATAAGGCTACAGCTTCATAAGATGATGCATGCAGGTGATGAGAAACAGAAAATTATGACAGGGCAGACCATGCATTTAAATTTCTTAATAGGTATGGGGCTATGGACAAGTAACTAATAGAAGCAAGCAGACAGCTTCAGTTTTCATTGGCATATAATTTATACTCACAGTCAAGATATTAATCAGAAAATCAATTTCGTCCATATTCTAATACACTGATTACAGTTATTTATTGATTAATCTAAAAAAACTATTTATTAACTGCAGTGATATGTCTCAATGCTTCCCATAAAAGTAGAATTCTGAGTAAAACAACACAACTATGAATATTACCTGGAAAACAGGAACACCATCAAAAGCAGTTAAGCCAGATTTTAACTGAAAAAGGAAAAAACAATGATAATCGTCACTGGGCTGAAGTAAATTTGTTAGCACTCTTACATTAGTGAAACAATGAATAAGACAATAGTAATCTACATACTATACTCTGTCAAGTCTTCAACTTTGATATACTCATGAGTGAAAAAGCATTAGTTGTACATACCAATGGTACACATAAAACACAAATACACAGCACTTACCCACCAATGATACACCAGATGACTCTAATTTCTTCATGTGAACAGTCCACGCCAGAAAATGGGGAAAATGATACAGATTTTCTACCTTCCCCTATTTAATAGGCCAATAGCATGCCATGTGTGATGTGTGCATTTATCTTATGAATACATGTCATTTGTGCATTCTGATAAAGACAATGATTAGTCACAGTACAACTTCTCTAGTATTAATAAATACAAGGAACCAAGGAAGTCAATATGTAAAGTCTTGAGTGGTGATATTTTATCTGAAATAGACACACATACCCAATCTGCCAAGATCTCGAATTCTTGATAAATAACTAAAAACATGAAACATTCCATTTAAATTTTTGGAAGATGTAATGGCTGCACTGATGCTTTGAAGAGTAATTTTGTGAGATAAAGCGATGAGGGTACTAACAATTAACATATCCACGTATAGATAAGATACAGAATAAAGAGCCACCAATCCAGAAAAAAGCTAACCTCCAGTGCATTCTTAATTTGAAGAGGGTCAGGTAAGAACCGGAATGCAATACCTTCAGCCTTCAACATATAAACCTGCATTTAGAAGGACAGCTTAAGGTATATTTACATTTTGAAACACAAAAAAAGTACCAGTGTAGTTAAATGTAAGGAATATGGTTCCATTGCTGGAGTAGAGAGTGAAGTTGCAATGCGACAATGAGGCTAGTCTAAGCTCAAGAATCTTCAAAGCATGAATATGCAAAGAAGGCAAGGGTATTGTAAGACAAAAGTGCAAGGCTAAGCTAGGTAAAAGGGTAGCGCGTAAGAAACGTCAGCTTTGCTTGATTTGTTCTTCGGAGAAACCTAGTTCTCACTTTGCTAATCGTTAATATGTCATTCAGTTAGTAATTTACTGCACATTATGTATCTCAGGCACCACAAGAACAGAAGCTCCCTATATAACTCTTGCATAAACCCCAATACTCCATAACATTTTCTATGCAGAGTTGGTTCTGGAAGATGGATAACAAAATTGATCATAAGATATTGAGTGCTCACCTGATCAAGCGTAATAGGTACCACTTTTGCTCCCTTCCCAAGCATCGGCTGTCGCGTCCTCACCTAAACCACACAAACTCCCAAACCATTAGGAGGAAATTAAATTCCAAATCAAGCAGTAAAGCCAGCGCCCAGCAGATGGGAAAAGGAGGATACGTGGGTGAGGAGGGCGTCGGCATCCTCGGAGCGAAAGCAGAGGAGGCCGAGGGAGCGAAGTCCAGTGGCTGGGTCGGAAACGAGCACGAACTCGTTGCTGGAGTTGCAGACGGTGAAGACGGGGGTGCCGGTGAGCGCGCGCGCCACCTCATCGGGCGCGAGCGCGAGGGAGAGGGAGGCGCCCTGAGGCCCCGGCGGCGGGTGCACCGCTGCGAGCGCGGGCCGCGGCGGGGCAGCGAAGCGGGAGGCGAGGCGGGAGAGGTGGTATTGGAGGAAGGCGGAGGCGGCCGCGAGGGGGCTAGAGGACGGCTGCGACGGCGAGGAGGAGGGGACCGGGTTGGACATCGGGGCGGCGGCAAGCGGGAGGGAGGCGGAGGAGGAGGGGACTCGCGCGGAGTTAGGCGGCGGCATCCGCTCGGTTGGCTGGTGGCTGGGTTCGGGACGCGACGCGACGGAGACGGAGTTCGGTGGCGGCGTGCGAGTGCGAGGTGTCGTGCCCCAAGTCTTCCCCTTACTGAAAATATTCCACAGTTTTATAAGTACTTAGACCCAATTAAAACTACAAACATCTTGTAAATAAGTGTATTAAATATGAAACACCTATATTAATATACTAACACAATATCGGATAACTTAATTAAAAAAAGTAATCTTTAAATCATGGATTGCTTCTTTATGAGAAGAAAGGTAAGTCTAAATACGGTAAGTATGCTATATCTCCTAACGCGTGTGTTTGGTTACTTTTAGAAGATGAGATCGTATATGCTGGATGAGGGAAAGCTGGATGAGTGAAGTTATATTTTAAAAAATAAGAGTATTGAAAGATTACATATTCAAACCAGATCGATCATAGTGGGCGATGGGCGGTTGTTCGGGCGACTCCTCGGGCGCCTTGGCCAGCGGCACCCTTGCGGGCTCCCTGCCCGACGGATGGCCGGTGGCCCTGCCTACGCCCCTCCAACCCTCGTTCCCCACCAGAAAGCCCGCCTTCCCATCCAAAAATCCAGCCTCCAACCCCTCTTTAACTCCTCTCCGCTAGGCTCAGGGATGCCTAGGGTGTTCTGCCCTAGATCTGGTGCCCGGCGAGCCACCACGCTCGAATACTGCTCCGCCATCCTCCTCCTCAAGCTCGCAGCTCCTCGGCAAGGAACATGTCCGTCTCCGCTCGTCGTCCGTAGCGCTAGAGGCCCCCAAGAGAGGTAAGTCCCCCTGTCGTCCTATCCAGCGCCTTAAAGCCACGGTTGGTGCTCCGCATTACTCCAGCTCGAATGTGCTTGCTGAATCCTCGGCTTTCGATACCTCAAATCCCTCCGATTGGACAGAAGTGAGAGGAAGAAGAACTCGTAGGCTCCGGTGACACAGACCTACTCCCCCGAGCTCTTCAGCAGCGTTCAATGCCCCACCAACCGACGCCCATCAGTGTGCTCTCCTCGCCGGACGTTGCTTCCGATGCCTCTCCAAGGATCATCGCGTTGCCTAGTGTAGGGACTCCTTTAAATGCCTCATTTATCTCTGTCCTAGGCACAAAGTGAGCCATTGTCATCAAGTTCGCCCTCCACCAGAGCACCTCCGCCCTCTGCCAGAGCAACGTCGCCCCCCACCTCCCAACATTTTGTGCCGCCAGTCCTTCCCAGCTCTCCCTCGCAGCTCACCCTCAATGGAACCTCTGGTCAATCATGAACAGTGACCGGCGACATTCACCAAGATAATGAAGCCCTCTCATGTTGTTGACCAGCTAGAGAGGCGCCTCCTTAGGCACGCTGCCTTTGCGGTGGTTGTGGGCCACAGAAGTGCTTCGTCCGCGGCTCACGTGAAGCACCGTCTCTCATAGTATCTCCGTATCAAGCCTTCTGATATTGAGGTGTTTGCTCACCCTAGGGGAGTTTCCTGGTCTTCTTTTCAAGGGTGGATGATCGTTCCGCTGCCTTCGCGGAAAGCAAGCCGTCACTTCTTGTCGCTACCCTCAGGATTAGTTTTGGAATTGAATAATTGTTATTACATTTCGGCCTTGGGCAGAAACATTATCTCTTCTTCATGTTTGGAGGAAGATGGTTTTGAATTCATAATAAAAAACAAGTGTTGTTCGATATTTTCGAATGGTATACTCTATGGTGTTTGTCCATTATTGAATGGCTTGTATATTCTGAATCTTGAGGATACACACGTTTATAATATTAATACCAAGAAGCATCAGTTTAATGATTTGAATCCTACCTAT
>KE371374.1:506357-526590 GCA_000418225.1 Zizania latifolia
GGCTTTTGGAGTCATTTGATTTCGAATTATTTAACACATGTGAGTCTTGTTTACTTAGCAAAATAACTAAGACGTCTTTCACTGGTCAAAGTGAGAGGGCAAGTGAATTATTGGTCATTGTACATACTGATGTATGTAGACCAATGAGTTTTACGGCCAGAGATAGTTTTTAGTATTTCATCACTTTTACCGACAACTTTAGTAAAATTGGTTACATCTACCTAATGAGGCATAAGTCGGAATCCTTTAAAAAGTTCAAGGAGTTCTAGAATGAGGTACAAAATCATACAGGCAAGATAATTAAATTTCTGCGATCGGATCGTGGAGGTGAATATTTGAGCCACGAGTTTATTGATCATCTAAAGCAGTGTGAAATTGTTCCACAGCTGACTCCACCAGGCACGCCCCAATGGAATGGGGTGTCCGAGCGGAGGAACCGAACTTTGTTAGACATGGTCCGGTCAATGGTGAGTCAATCTAATCTTCTATTGTCCTTCTAGAGATTCGCTCTAGAAACTACTGCTTTCACATTAAACAGGGTTCCATCTAAATCTGTAGAGAGGGCATCATATGAGATATGGACTGGGAAGCGTCCCGGGTTGTCTTTTCTAAAGATATGGGGTTGTGAGGCCTATATAAAATATTTGACGTCTGATAAGCTCACTCCTAAATCTGATAAATGCTTCTTTGTGGGGTATCCTAGGGAAACCAAAGGATATTACTTCTATAACCGGGAGGAAGGGAAAATATTTGTCGCCCGGAATGATGTTTTTCTTGAGAAAGAGTTTCTCTCGAAAGGGGTCAGTGGGAGCATGATGCAACTCGAAGAGGTTCGAGAACCACTAGAAAGTGTTTCAGCTTCTACTGAACCGTAACTTGATATGCAAGATGTTGTAGAGCCTGTTATCGAGACACCAGCCCCACGTCAGTCGAAGAGGTTGAGTCGTGTGCCCGAGCGGTTTGCGTTTTTAACCACTGGGCAGCGCGACATATTATTGTTAGACAATGATGAACCTAAGACCTATACGAAAGTGATAATGGGACCAAACTCTGAGAAATGGCTTGGAGCCATAAGATCCAAGTTAGAATCAATGCGAAGAACCAAGTTTGAAACTTGGTCGATCCACCTGATGGTGTAAAAACTATCGAGTGTAAATAGATTTTTAAGAAAAAGATAGACGTTGATGGAAATGTTCACATCTATAAGGCACGATTGGTGGCGAAAGGTTTTGGACAGATTCAAAGTGTTGATTATGATGAAACGTTTTGGCCTGTCGCAATGCTAAAGTCTATCCGGATCATCCTAGTGATTGCCGCATATTATGACTATGAGATATGGTAAATAGATGTCAAAATGGCTTTCCTTAATGGAAACCTAAGTGAGGATGTGTATATGACACAGCCTGAAGGTCTTGACGATCCAAAGAATGCTAAGAAAGTTTGCAATCTATAAAGGTCTATTTATGGGCTGAAGCAGGCTTCTCAGAGTTGGAATCTTCGTTTTGATGAAGTAATCAAAGGGTTTGGTTTCATCAAGAGTGAAGAAGAGCCTTGTATTTACAAAAAGGCTAGCGGAAGCGCACTTGTATTTCTGGTCTTATATGTAGATGACATATTGTTGATCGGAAATGTTATTCCAATGCTTGATGCTGTTAAATTTTTGTTGCAGAAAAGTTTTTTAATGAAAGATCTTAGAGAGACAGCATACATACTGGGCATAAAGATCTATAGAGATAGATCGAGAAGGCTAATTGGATTAAGCCAAAGCATGTACATTGTCAAGATATTGAAACGGTTCAATATGCAGAATTTCAAAAAAGATTTTCTGCCAATGTCACATGGTGTTACTCTCAGCAAGAGTCAGTGTCCTTCGATACCTGATGAGCGGGAGAAGATGAGTGCGATCCCGTATGCCTCCGCAATCGGATCCATCATGTATGCCATATTTTGTACACACCCAGATACTTCTTATGCTCTAAGTGTTACGAGCAGATACCAATCAAACCCAGGTGAAAGTCACTGGGCGATAGTAAAGAGTATTCTTAAGTAGTTGAGAAGAACTGAGGATATGTTCCTAGTCTATGGAGGTGAGGATGAGCTCATTGTAAATGGTTACACCGACGCTAGCTTCCAAACCGACAATGACGATGATGGAATTGTGCCCAAGAGAATTCTGGTGGAACCGGAAGTTCTGGCTGAGGGCTAGAAGTTTCGGGTTCTGGAGCATCCGGAAGTTCTGGTTAGACCAAAAGTTCCGGTCCAGCCCCAGTTTTGGTTTCTGGAGGAGCCGAAAGTTCTGTTTGGACCGAAAGTTCTGGGCTTGCCTGGACGAACCGGAAGTTCCGGTTAGACCGGAAGTTCCGGTTAGACCGGAAGTTTCGGGTCGAAATAAATTCAATATAGAAGGTTATTTTTGGAAGTTCCGGTTAGAACCGGAAGTTCTGGTCCAGACGAACAGATTAGATCTGTTGGGCTTTAATACAGATTAAAGGCCCGTGACAGGGCACTATATAAAGAGAGGAGGGGCTAGCATGAAAAGGTTGGTCATGTTGCTCCTAGTTGAGAGCCCTAGCCAGCACCTCTCTCCTAGCTACAACGGTTGTAGCGATCTCTCCCTTGACCTCGTGAGTGGTGCTAGCACGCCGACGTGAGGTGATCCTGTCCCCGGACGTGTGGATACCATGGAGGCACTACTCCAATAGTGGTGCTCGTCTTCTTCCCGTGGAGATCGCCGGATCGTGGTATCGCGTCGTCTTCATTACCGGATCACCGACGAATGAACGGAGCCGGGAGGAGCAGCTCGAGGACGCGCTTCATCGACTCTACTTCCGCTGCCCGAGCGCGTCTCGAGGCTTGAGGTAACAATCTGTGATCCCATTACACGCATGGTTCCTAAGCTAACGGGGTAAATTTTTGAAATTAAGCGATAGCGTAGCCTCCCCATAACCCAACAGTGGTATCAGAGCCTACGTGCATAGTGTTCAGTCTAAATCGATCACATATGGTGATATGTGATGGAAATAGATTGGATCTATTGTTTTTGCGTCGAGTTTACTGGAAGTTCCGGTTGGACAGGAAGTTCCGCGCCAAAATAAACTTCGTTACAGAATGTTATTTCTGGAAGTTCAGGTTAGACCGAAAGTTCTGAACAGAAATAAATTCTGCACAGAAGGTTATTTTTGGAAGTTTCAGGTGTGACTCGGAAGTTTCGGGCCATAAAATAAATTCGACACAGAAGGTTGATTTCAGAAGTTCCGGCCCTTCGACCGGAAGTTCCGGGCCTATGAGCCGGAAGTTCCGGGATTGGTTCAGTCACGTCTAGATTCCGCCTAACTTGTTTTTGCAGGGAATGTTGTGACTGGTATGGCCTTGCATAGTATATGATACTCGTTTGTAATAACATGGCCTGCACGTCATGGTTGATTACAGCCCAAGGCTGTCCAAATGTTGTACGACCTACGCGTCGACAAGTAATGCTTCTGCTCATGTAATTAGTATAGTGCTATTAGGTGTAATAGACTGATACAAGTTCATGGAGGCCTGAAGCGTGATGACCCAACGGACAGGAACCATGGAGATGGCGATCACCATGCGAGAGGGCCATCCTATGTCACAGTTAATATGATTGCCTGTGATGTTTACGTATGTTTCTGTCATACTATTATTGCATGTTTCGTGTGCGGTAGACATCGTTACCATGTTAGAATAGTTTTCTCTCGGAAAATTAAGTATTGATGCTCTTTTCAATAGCTGCACCTACTAAGGTTCTCGATCATCGATGGTGGATCTGCCAAAGCATGATGTCATCTTTTATCTTGACCAGTTAGGGTGAATGTCGGACACCACATACATAGTATTGGTTTGCTTAACAAAGCTATCAAAACGGTTTTGGGGCATGGAGTTGGGAGTCGGGCATTGGATGCTACCCCAACGAACAAGAGTCACATAGAGATGTAATTAGCAAAGTGTTGCTTACCTATGTCACTAATCTTCTAGCAGTGATGCCAAAGCTCACTAGGAGTTAGATGAATATGGATCTTGTCCCACATTGTGTCGTTAGAAGGAAAGCGATCTTTTACATATTGTGGCATATTTTTTATTTGATAGAAGATTAACATAGCATAGTGCTAAACCTTGCATTGTCATTGTAGATCATGGCACCAACTGCAAAGAACACTTCCATTTTTAATCTGCGACCTATTCTTGAAAAGGAGAAATTGTCTGGAATAAATTTTATAGACTGGTACAGGAATTTAAGAATCGTTCTCAAACAGGAGAATAAGGATTACATTCTAGAGAAACCCCACCCTGATGAACCAACGGATAATACACCAATTGCTGAAAGGCAGACTTATAAGAAGCATGCCAGTGATTCAATCGATGTCAGCTGTCTCATGCTTGCCTGCATGTCCTATGAGCTTCAGAAGCAATATGAGGATAGAGATGCATACGATATGATCGTGGGACTGAAGGGCATGTTTGAGAACCAAGCACGGACTGAGAGGTATAATATCTCAAAGTCCTTGTTTGCATGCAGGTTGGCGGAAGACAGTCCAGTGAGTCCTCATGTGATCAAGATGATTGGGTACGTTGAGCACCTGGAGAAGCTTGGCTCTAAACTTGATAAAGATTTGGCCACTGATGTGATTCTTAAGTCGCTCGCTGCGAGCTTCGACCATTCATCATGAATTATCATATGAGTGGCATGAAGAAAACATTGGCTGAATTGCATGAGATGCTCAAGACAGCCGAGGAAAGCCTTAAGAAATATCCTAGTCATGTAATGATGGTTTAAAAGGAAAGTAAGAAGAGAAAACGTAAGGGAAAGGCTAAAGCTTCAGATGCGATCTCGAGCTCGAAGTCCAATTCGACTGAAAAGTCTAAGTCGGACCCTGCTAGCTCTGACACTTGCCACCACTGCCATAAGCCTGGCCATTGGCAGAGAAATTGCAAGTTGTATTTGGAAGAACAAAAGAAAAAGAAGGAAAGTATGACTTTCGCTTCAGGTATAAATATTATTGAAATTTATCTTGCTACTCGTCCAAGTGATTCATGGGTATTTGATACTGAATCAATGATTCACACTTGCAAATCATTGCAGGGGCTGAAAAGGACTAGGAAGTGCGCAAGAGACGAATTGGATGTTCGTGTAGGCAATGGTGCAAAAGTTGCTGCGTTGGCCGTCGGCGTCTATTCTTTGTCGTTACCCTCAGGATTAGTTTTGGAGTTAAATAATTGTTATTTTATTCCCGCCTTGGGCAGAAACATTATCTCTTCGTCATGTTTAGAGGAAGACGGTTTTGAATTCGTAATAAAGAACAAGTGTTGTTCGATATTTTCGAATGGTATGCTCTATGATGTTTGTCCATTGTTGAATGGCTTATATGTTCTGAATTTTAAGGATACACATGTCTATAACATTAGTACAAAGAAACCTCGACTCAATGATTTGAATCCTACATATGTATGGCATTGTCGTTTGGGTCATATAAATGAGAAGCGTATGCAGAAGCTCTATAAAGATAGGCTTTTGGAGTCATTTGATTTTGAATCGTTTGACACATGTGAGTCTTGTTTACTTGGCAAGATGACTAAGACGCCTTTCACTGGTCAAAGTGAGAGGGCAAACGAGCTATTGGCCATTGTACATACTGATGTATGTGGACCAATGAGTTCTACAGCCAGAGGTAGTTTTCAATACTTCATAACTTTTACCGACGACTTTAGTAGATATGGTTATATCTACTTAATGAGGCATAAGTCGGAATCCTTTGAAAAGTTCAAGGAGTTCCAGAATAAGGTACAAAATCATACAGGCAAGACAATCAAATTTCTACGATCAGATTGTGGAGGTGAATATTTGAGTCATGAGTTTAATAATCATCAGATCGTGGAGGTGAATATTTGAAGCCACGATCCGATCACAGAAAATTAATTGTCTTGCCTATATGATCATGTACCTCATTTTGGAACTCCTTGAACTTTTCAAAGGATTTCGACTTATGCCTCATTAAATACATGTAATCATATCTACTAAAGTCATCGGTAAAAGTTATGAAGTACTGAAAATCACCTCTGGTTGTAGAACTCATTGGTCCATATACATCAGTATGTACAATGGCCAATAATTTATTTGCCCTCTCACTTTGACCAGTGAAAGGCGACTTAGTCATTTTACCAAGCAAATAAGACTCACATGTGTCAAATGATTTAAAATCAAATATCTCCAAAAGCCCATCTCTATGGAGCTTCTACATGCGCTTCTCATTTATATAACCCAAATGACAATGCTAGACATAGATAGGATTCAAACAATTGAGTTAAGGTTTTTTCTTATTAATGTTATAGACATGTGTATCATCAAGATTCAGAATATATAAGCCATTTAACAATGGACAAACACCATAAAGCATACCATTCGAAATATCGAACAACACTTATTCTTTATTACGAATTCAAAACCGTCTTCCTCTAAACATGACGAAGAGATATTGTTTCTGTCTAAGGCGGGAGTGAAATAATAATTATTCAGTTTCAAAACTAATCCTAAGGATAGCGATAAAGAATAAACGTCGACGGCCAACGCAGCAACTTTTGCACCATTGCCGACGCGAACATCTAATTCGCCTCTTGCGCACTTCCTAATCATTTTCAGTCCTTACAACGATTTACAAGTATGAATCATTGATCCAGTATCAAATACCCATGAATCACTTGGATGAGTCACAAGATTAATTTCAATAACATTTATACTTGAAGTAGAAGCGAAAGTCTTACTTTCCTTCTTCTTCTTGAGTTCTTACAAGTACAACTTACAGTTCATATGTCAATGACCAGTTCTGTACACAAATAAGGACTTTGCGGCATCATACCTCTCAGCCCGAGCTTGGTTCTCAACCATGCCTCGGAGTCCCACAATCATATTATGGGCATCCCTGTTCTCATCTTGCTTCTGAAGCTCAGAGGACATACTGTCAAGCATGGGACAGCTAGTATCGAGTAAATCGTTGGCGTGCTTCTCATAAGCCCACTGATCAGCTGCAGATATATTATTAGCTGGTTCATCAGGATAGGGCTCCTCTAGAACATATTCCTTTTTCTCTTTTTTGAGAACCATTCTCAAACTTCTATACCAATCAATAAAATTTGTTCTACAAAGAATCGATCGCAAATTAAAACTAGAAGTGTTACTAGCAATAGGTGCAATGATCTACAACAAAATGCAAGGTTCAGCTCTATGCTATGTTAATCTTCTATCAAATAAAAGATGTACCACAATATGTAAAATGATCGCTTTCCCTCTAACGACATATTGTGGGACAAGATCCATATTCAACTAACTCCTAGTGAGCTTTGGCATCACTGCTAGAAGATTAATGACATAGGTAAGCAACACTTGCTAATTACATCCTATGTGACTCTTGTTCGTTGGGGCAGCATCCAATACCCGACTCCCAACTCCATGCCCCAAAGCACAAAACCGTTTTGATAGCTTTGTTAAGCAAACCAATACTATACATGTGGTTGTCCGACATCCATCCTAACTGGTCAAGATAAAAGACGGCACCCTATTTTGGCAGACCCACCATCGATGATCGAGAACCTTGGTAGGTGCAGCTATTGGAAAGAGCATTAATACTTAATTTTCTGAGGAAAACTATTCTAACATGGTAACGATGCCTACCGTACACGGAACATAAAAGAATAGTATAACAGAAACATAAGTAAGCGTCACAGGCAATCATATTAACTGTGACATAGTATAGCTCTCTCGCATGGTGATCTCCATCTCCATGGTTCCTGTCCGTCGGGTCATCACGCTTCAGGCCTCCACGAACTTGTATCAGTCTATTACACCTAATAGCACTATACTAATTACATGAGCAGAAGCATCACATGTCGACGCGCAGGTCGTACAACATTTGAATAGCCTTGGGTTGTAATCAACCATGACACGCAGGCCATGTTATTACATTCATGTATCTTATACATTTGCAAGGCCATACCAGTCACAACATTTCTTGCAAAAACGAGTTAGGCGAAATCTAGACGTGACTGAACCAAGTCCGAAACTTCCGGTCGAAGGGCCCGAAACTTCTGGCTCAGGACCGGAAGTTCCGAAACCAACCTTCTGACTCGAATTTATTTAGGCCCGAAACTTCCGAGTCATACCCGGAACTTCCAAAAATAATCTTCTGTACGGAATTTATTTCTGTCCAGAACTTCCGATCCAACCGGAACTTCTGGACCCAAAACTTCCGGTCCAACTGGAACTTCCAAAAATAACATTCTGTATCGAAAATTATTTCGGCCCGGAACTTCCGAAAATCTGACGACAAAGATAATAGATCAAATCTATTTCCACCACATATCACCATATGTGATCGATCCAGATCGAACACTATGCACGTAGGCTCTGATACCACTGTTGGATTATGGGGAGGCTACGCTAGCGCTTAATTTTAAAAATTTATCTCGTTAGCCCAGGAACCATGCGTGCAAAGGGATCATGGATCGTTACCTTAAGCCACGAGACGTGCTCGAGCAGCGGAAGTAGAGTCGATGAAGCGCGTCCTCGAGATACTCCTCCTAGCTCCGTTCATTCGTCGGCGATCCTACGATCCGGCGAACTCCATGGAAGGAAGACGACGAGCACCACTATTGGAGTAGTGCCTCCACGGTATCCACACGTCCAGTGACGGGATCACCTCGTGCCGGTGTGCTAGCACCACTCGCGAGATTAGGGGAGAGATCGCTACAACCGGTGCAACTAGAAGAGACGTGGCGGCTAGGGTTCTCAACCAGGAGCAGCACATTTTCGTGCTAGCCCCTCCTCTCTTTATATAGTGCCCTATCATAGGTCTTTAATCTGTATTAAAGCCCAACAGATCTAATCTATTCGCCTAGACCGGAACTTCCAGTTCTAACCGGAACTTCCGAAAATAACCTTTTGTATCAAATTTATTTTGACCCGAAACTTCTGGTCTAACCGGAACTTTTGGTTTGTCCAGGCAGGCCCGGAACTTCTGGTCCAACCGGAACTTTAGGCTCCTCCAAAAACTGAAACTAGGGCTGGCCCAGAACTTCCGGTTGTAACCGGAACTTTCGGATGCTCCAAAACCCGGAACTTCCGGCCTAAAGCCAGAACTTCCGGTTCTCCCAGAATTCTCTTGCGCACAATTTCATCAGCGCTATCACCTCATCCGTGAGATTATAGATAGAGGTGATGTAAAGATATGCAAAGTGCACACGGATTTAAACATTACCGATCCGTTGACTAAGCCTCTCTCACAGCCCAAGCATGAGGCGCACTTGAGCTCTATGGGTATTAGATACTTACGTGAATAAATCTAGTGTATGTGAGAAAAGATATCTTGTCTATGCTAATGTACATTTTAATAATTGGTTATCTTGTTTCTTGAATAAATATCTTTTACAGTGATCAGCAAGTATATGACTTGTTTATGAAACTCTTTGTTTTATAATGATGTTATTTTAAATGATCCTTAATCTCATATCGTCATGTGGGACAGTGATGACTTATAGATTAGCACATCTGTCTGATTAATGATCATGTTTCGTGGATCATAGACATGGAGATGTCAAATCAGTGATGTGGACTCATGTTAGTAAACATGGAGTTAGATAGACTCACTTTGAGATACTGCTGAGATTGTTATTTTATATGTGCCATCAGTTGTTATCTCAAATTTTGTACCTACAGAATCCTTAGACCTGAGATCGTCATTGATTCCAGAATGTGTAATGGCACACTTAGGGGCTTTCAAACGCTATTCCGTAACAGGGTAGTTATAAAGGTTGCTTTCGAGTGTATTATGAAACATGTCGTGGGATGTGAGCGGTCAAGATGGAATTTATCCCTCCTACATAACGGGAGAGACGTCTCTGGGTCTCTCGAGGTAGTCGGATTGAAAAGTGCATGGTCATGCCACTATGATCAAAGAGTTGATTATGATTGAATCCACTACTTGATCAAGTGAAATGTCGAGCTATCACAAGGGTGGCACAAATCTCGCCTTGAGCTTGACTGATGTCGTGTGGTAAAAGGATTGTGCGTGAGTATATCAAGGTTCAGAAAATATGATTTTGATTTTATATGCTTTTGGGGGTCAATATGTGCTGCTAGGTACCGCTATTGATCAGTGATTCAGAAAAGGTTTCCATGTAGCGGTCGTTTGCATATCAACCTATCGGGTCGCACGCTTAAGGGGATGGGATTTAAAGCTTGCAAGAATTGGCTCTTGTGCAAGTGAGAGATTGATGGAAATATACCCAAGAGAATTCTGAGAGAACCGGAAGTTCTAGCTCGAGACCAGAAGTTCCGGGTTCTAGAGCATCCGGAAGTTCCGGTTAGACCAAAAGTTCCGGGACAGCCCCAGTTTTGGTTTCTGGAGGAGCCAGAAGTTCCGGTTAGATCAGAAGTTTCGGGCCTACTTGAAAGGTAAATTCTGGACAAACCAGAAGTTTCGAGTGGGACCGGAACTTCTGGGTCAAAATAAATTCGATACAGAATGTTATTTTTAGAAGTTCTGGTTGGATCAAAAGTTCTGGGTGCAGAAGTTCTAGTTAAGCCGGAAGTTTCGGGGTCCGAAAGTTTTGGTTAGGCCGAAAGTTCTGAGCAGAAATAAATTCATACAGAATGTTATTTTTGAAAGTTCATGTTAGAACCGGAAGTTCTGAGCCAGACGAACAGATTAGATCTATTGGGCTTTAATACTGATTAAAGGCCCGTGGGAGGGCACTATATAAGGAGAGGAGGGGTTAGGACGAAAACGCTGCTGTTGATTCGATCTAACCCTAGCTGCCACCTCTCCTGGCTACACTGGTTGTGGCCATCTCTCCCCTAATCTCTAGCGTGGTACTGGCATACCGGCTTGAGGTGATCCCGTCTCTATACGTGTGGATACCGTAGAGGCGTCGCTGCTACTGCGGTGCTGATCTTCTCCCGTAGATATCACCGAACTACGTCGTCTTCATCGCTGATGAATGGACGGAGCTGGGCGGAGTTCTTCGAGGACGCGCCTCACCAACTCTTCTTCCGCTGCACTAGCGTATCTCGCGTTAGAGGTAACGATCTATGATCACATTACACGCATGGTTTCTGGGCTAACGGAGTAAATTTTTGAAATTAAGCGCTAGCGTAGTCTCCCCATAACCCAACAAAGCGATCCTTCAAGGTTTTAGCCAGTCAACGGGGCTCATCACTAACTTTGATAAGACAGAGATCTTTCGCATCCAGTGTGATGAGGACGCCCTGGGCCCCCTCAAAGAGTCTTTTCAGCAAGATGGGGTAGCTTTCCCTGCTGTTACCTAAGCCTTCCTCTTCACTTTCGAAAGCTTCGAAAGGTGAACTTCCAACCTCTGATCGACAAGATTGGAGGCTGACTCAAGGGCTGGAAAGGAAGGCTTCTCTCTTCCCAAGGGCGTCTCACGTTGGTACAAGCTGTGCTTACGGCCATCCCCATCTACCATCTCTCCGCCTTACAGACCCCAAAGTGAGTACTCCAGCACATCGACAAGATCCTGAGGGCCTTTCTTTGGAAGGGAACAGAGGAGGTCAATGGGGGTCACTGCCTTATCAACTAGCAATCTGTTTGTTCCCCCAAGTCATAGGGTGGTCTAGGTGTCTTAGACCTGCTCCGCTTCAGGCGTGCTTTGCGTCTTCGATGGCAATGGAAAGTGGCAGCGGACGAGCAGCAAGTATGGAGGGATATTACTACTCCTTTGGACTCCTCGAACAAAGACCTTTTTGACGCCTCGACAGAAATCACTATTGGCAAAGGGGACAGAGTGAGTTTCTGGAGCTCCAGATGGCTAAATGGCTGCGCCCCAAAGGAATTAGCCCCAAATCTGTTCCGGCACGCAAAAAGGAAGCATAAGTCTATGTAGGATGAGCTCCTTAACTCCAATTGGCTTCAGATTCTTTGCTACATAAATGATCCCTCCTCTATGGCTGAGGTCATCACCCTTTGGACCCTGATCAACAATGCTCCTAGGAACCCGCTGGCTCCAGACCAGATAAGATGGCGGTGGACTGCTAATGGGGAGTATTCGGCTCACTCTGCTTACATCATCTAATTTGCAGGTTCTATCAACCCATCTTGGCCGTCTCTTGTTTGGAGGGCACGTGCTGAAGGGAAGTGTCGCCTTTTCGCTTGGCTCTCCGTCCAACAAAAGATTCTGACCGCGGATAACCTAGCTAAGCGAGGGTGGCTAGGGAATCAATGTTGAAAGACGAGACCACTTCACACCTCCTTTTCAACTATTGTTTCGCAAAGGAGTTGTGGCAGCTCATTTCTATTTGGCAAGCTGCTTCGGCCTTCGCATCATTTACCCACGTTAGTTCTATTGCTTCTCACTAGAGGATGATTGCTAACACCTTCCTGCAGCCACGTAGGCGCACCCTCAACGGCGTGTTCATCTATGCCATTTAGAACCTTTGAAAGAAAAGGAACCGCTGCATCTTCCAAGGAGTGTCAGCTACAGCGACACAAATTTTCCGCCTAGTAGTTCAGGATGTTAGTGCTTGCTGTCAGCCTCTTTTTCACGGATGGGATGGAACTTCCAGCCTCCCGCCGTGACCAGTCCTAAAGTCTTTCCGGTCCTTGTTGTGGTGTTTGGAGCCTCCTGAGGGCTCCCTCTTGTTGCTATTATCTCTACTTTTCTAATATATAAGCAGATCTCCTGCTATTTTCAAAAAAATAAGAGTGTTTGGTTGATTGTATTTGAGACCGTATGAGTGGATATAAGTATACTAATTTTTTGTATGTTGAATCTAAAGCTATATGAACGGATACAGGTTGATTTTAGTGTGGCTGACAAGTGGGCCCCGTGCTACAGTAGTCAAATCCTGTCGTTCTGGATACGAGTGAAGCCTGATTTGAGTGTATCCGTATAGCCAGGCTAAGACCGTATTCTTAAATCCACGGATACAAGCTGAATCCGCTCGTACAGGGAACCAAACACATGAATCTGCTACAATACTTGAATCCCACGAGACTATATCGTATATTTAGATGCGGAATCAAGTAACCAAACACATCCTTAGTATATGCTCTCACCATCTAGATATTTATTAGATGTTTTTTAAATTAAAGTAACTATGTAGCATGTATATGTGTCTCTCCTTTTCTTTAGCATGTTGTATTGATTTTCTTTCCAAGGCTATGAATGTCGAACAGTGTTTGTTTTTACACAGTTTTATCTTCGGAAGTTCGGTATGGGGTAACCCCTCGGTTCCAATGATCGAAAGTTGATTCAGGGAACAAAATGATTGTGACATTGTAGTCGTAAAGTTCATGTATTGTTTCTTTTATCTTGTCTGTTCTTTCCTCATTCTCTTAGACCTATTAACAAGAACGTACAAACAGATACGAATGAATTATACTTTGCACTTGCTATTTTTTTCTCAAGCATATTTTGATGAATTTTCAACGCTAACAATATCTCCTACTTGCATTTATAATTAGGGTTTGCAAATTGATCGTCCGTTACAGTTGGTGACTGAATAGCAGTTTTAGACTATTTATTGCGATAACTGATATAATTTCTATAAGGAAAATTTATAAGAAAAATTCTACAGTACAACCAAATGATTATGAATAATTTATTGTTTTTAATCTAACGGTTTAGATTTTAATAAGATAATCTATTATCTTCTTATATTTTTTTCTATTTTTATATACATATATGCAATTCTGCATGATACTGATGATACTGAATTAAGTGCTGTAATTAATTAGAAGACTTATCCTGCACACCTCTCGTGTCAACAAGACCAAATAAACAAGCACACAATCTGTGACTGTGAAGTGAACATAGCTCAATTGGGCATGGTGATTGTGTTAGAACATATCTATCGGGTTCTAGCCCTAGACTCGACACAGGTATTCGTATTTCTACGTACGTACACGTACAGGTGTGTGAGTATGTATCCGTCTGACTTGTAATAAAAAGAGAGAGAAAAAGCCCATGATCTGACAAGGGTTTAGAGACAGCTTGCCTTGCTCTCAATTCAGCTTCCAGGTTAAAGATACCGTTGCAACACACGAACAAATTAAAGCTGTACACGATCGAGCATATATATATATATACACACGAATACTTTCTTCTGCTCTATTTACGTACTTATGTGATTGGTGTACGTAACATGCATGACTCATCTAATTTTTTTAGCAACTCACGTGAAGGTTTGTATTAATAAGATCAAAGAAAAATTACAAGATTAGTAATTAGATTAAAAAAAACACTCTAATACATGTAGCAGCTAGCTCCAACCCCAGCTCCACCTCATCTAATGTGATTGGCATTAATTTCAGATATTTTTCTTCATTTCAACCTCTAAAAATTGCACTTTTATACCAAGATATAGCTCTGCGCTATCATCATGTTGTATATATTGTCATCATTTCGTTGTTGTTGTTAGCTCCAAATTAACTAAGTTATCCATCGACAGCTTACTGTCAGAAAAAGAATATACGGTAGTGAGATATCATCACGCATATCAAACTAAAGATATGAACAAAACACAAATTAATTAGTAGTAAAAACATTTATTCTGTCCAAATTCCACAGCGATTGATGTAAGCGAGAAAATTAATGGAACCTCCAGAAATTAGTTTAAGTCGCCACAAGATTATCTGCAAAAACAAAAACACGTACATATACGGCTTACATCCTTACGTACGTACGTACAGTCGTACACGCACGCACGTGTGTACGATCAGCTTTGATTCGATCAGTAGGAGGAACCGAGCTGGGTGATCTTGACGTTGAGGTGGCTCCGCGCGAAGGCGAAGAGCCTGCCGACCTCGTCGTCGCCGGCGACGGCGCCGTCGCGGTCGGCGTCGGCGGCGCGCACCCCGAGCCGCGCCTTCCACCACGCGAACCACAGGTTGAGGCTCCGCAGCGCGTGCTGCAGCTCCTCCCTGCTGATCCTCCCGTCGCCGTCGGCGTCGAACTGCCCCAGCCACGCCGTGAACTCCTCCACCGTCACCTCCCCCTGCGGCAGCGCCCTGTACCTCCTGAACGCCATCTGCTAGCTCCAGCTAGTACTCCTCTCCTTGGCTAAGTAGCCTGCTCGGCGCCAAGACTTATAAGGCAGGTCGACGAGGGCTTGGCCTGGCTTCTGACTAGGCACGCCCCGACGATAAGAGAGATGGGATGGGTTCTCTATTTACAGCTGTATAGTTTGGCAGTGAGGAATGATATCTATTTCCGGTTGTGTTTGGATTATTAGACTAAAGTTTAGTGCTCGTCACATCAGATATTTGGATGCTAATTAAAAGGACTAAATATGAGTTAATTATAAAATTAATTGCAGAAGCCCTAGACTAATTCGCGAGACGAATCTATTAAGCCTAATTAATCCATCGTTAGCATATGTTTACTATAGCGTCATATTGTCAAATCATGAACTAATTAGGTTTAATAGATTCGTCTCGCGAATTAGGTCTCATTTATGTACTTAGTTTTATAATTAACCTACGTTTAATATTTTCTAATTAGCACACAAACATCCGATGTGACGGGAACTAAATTTTGGACTAAAGAACCAAACAGCACCTTAATATCAGCTCATTTACGTAGAATATGTTAGAATGCTAGACTGTCAAACTAGGTTTTATAAGTTTTTGTAAATCCTAAAAATAATATATTATGTCTAATAATTATATGGAATAAAAACTCGTGCTCTTAATCATCTTTTCTCATCTACTTGACCGCTCTATACCACATCATCATCTGCAGATCCGCTGGTTGCCACCGTTGTCACATCATCTTCCTTTAGTCCGTGGAGCTATAATTGGGCTTTAGGGCCCTAGCATGGACAACGGTATTCGAGCTAATGATATATAGGCCGTCCTGTTACCGCTCCTACTTTTTTTATAGTGGGGTTTTTCGGTGGAGTTAATTACCGCATGTTTTCTATGTAGACCACATGTGTTTGGCACGCAGATATGGAAGGAGTTTTTCCTTCTTCTTCTTGTTATTAACTTATTATTATTCATTTCACGATCGAACACGCAAAATCTTTGCACGCCAATCTACTGGTGTACTAGCTAGCTTTTGACAGATTGTTGGGTGAAAATGATAGAATGTTAGATGAAAGACCACTACCAAGTGGGCGAACTTGCTGGAGGATGCTCAGCTGGACTTTTGAGCTAAGCTTTTGCAAGGGGGAATATCGGTGGTGGAGCAAGCTTGAAATAAAGTGAATTCCTATCTAGATTTTGATAAGGTGGTGGCGGTGGCACATGTGCATAGTCTAATACCACTGTGTAAAAGATGCAGGCGGCAAAGAGGCTGTATGATTGGGTTTCAATAAAATCCAGTGGCTCGCTAAATCCACTAGGAATAGTTTGGAAGTTGTTTGGTTGGTGGCGACTTTTATGTGTATTTTTATTGTTTAATATAGATATACATTTGTGACGAATAAATGTAGTAGTCAAAAATTAGGTCTATAAAATTCGGCATGTTTGACATTTTTTAGTAAAGAGTTGAAAACCTCTTTATGTGAGATTCGGGCAATCAAAAAATTGATAATGAAAACGAAAAATGAAAAGGTATGGATAACCCCAAGAAAATTTAGAAAGTAGACATGAATCTAAGAGATAATGCGCATTTCTGCACAGCTTTGAACTCTAACCTTTTAAATTAGTACCTGAGGTGGTTCAACTAAAGAGAAGCATAGAAGCACCTCAAATTTTTAGTGTGTAACCCTTATTCTTTTGAGCATTGTTACGGTGTATTCTACTAGAATTGATTTTAGATATCAATTTTAAAGAGTAAATTAGTACTTTAATTGATCATATTTTTGGTATAATAGCCATTAAATAATTTTCAATTTCTCTTTCACCGGCCGGTTGCCATCTCCGCATCAATCATTTTTGGATGATTTTACTATTTCTAAATTCTATTACCATAAATCAAGATGATAATAGAAATTATTTTTAACGCTTGAATTGAAAGAGATCAAGAATTGGAATAAAATCTACTGATAGTAGAATACAAATGTGCTCTTTCATTTGTGGTGGTGCAATCTTCAGTTCAGAGCCTATTGTGCCAACAAAAATTTCCCCAGTAATGTATGTTCATCATGATCATTAGTTTTCTGATGAATCTGTCTCTGCTTTCTCTTTATGTGCTTTGTATAAAATATTCAGTGGTATAAGTAGTGGTAGGAGGAAATCTTAATGGTATTAGGGGAACAGGATAATAGTTGTTTAAGTAAAGTTCTTGTACTACTCCCTGTGAAGCCTCTAGTTCCATGATTCTTTGTTTGAATGATGAGAAAAAAATATCCATTTATTTGTGAAGAATCACATTCTTTTGTGGACTGCCAGCTGAATGAGTTATCTTGCTACACAAGCTAGCACAAGAATGGCTTGCTTGATTGAGCTATAAGTCACAGCCAATTTTAAAATTTATAGCTTAATTTTGGAACTAAATTATGGGCTGTTTCTTTGTAATTTTCAGTATTGATTTTTGGACAGCCAAAGAATAGAATTATAAAATTCTTATCCTAGAATTTGTTAGGTCACTTGTCTCATTGATTACACACATTTAGTGATCTAGCAGTTGTTAATTGTTTGCTTATTGTTACTGTAAACACTACACTCGAATCGAGTGCAGTGATTTATCAATGTTCCTTCGAAGATTGTGATGGCAAATTTGAGCATATGTAATTGGAAATTATGTGAAGTACTAATTTAATTATACGACAGTTAACATGTCAAAAACTGAGGTTAAGAATATGTATGGTAAGTCTATAATAACACACCTCTATGTATGGTAATCTTAAAAAATAGAACATTTTCATGCAGTTGCCGATGGTTTTCAGACAATAACCACTCCATGAAAAAACAGAACACGCGACCGTTCAAAAAAAACGTGTAAAGATGGAAAATTGGTTTGGTCACATTAAAAGATTGTAACTTTAGAAATATACCATTCAACTTCATCTGTACACAAATACCACCGAATTTACATTTATATACCATTTCCGTCACTTTTGTTGTACTAAGTGCTAACGTTATCTCTTCCAAAAATGCCCATCCATCGGTTCTAGGCACTGACTCTCTGGTCACAACCGAGGCTAGACAGAAAAGAGGAGTGATCGCCTAAGGTGTATGAAATATGGGGCTCAAAAATATGTATATATGTGTATATATCTTATAAAAAAATGAGTCAAACTAACCGTAATAAATATAAATGAGAGTACAGGAGACAATAAAAGAACATACGTAATAATGACCAATAATAGATGGGAGAGTACAATTTCGTTGATTCATAAAAAATTTGTCTTTAGTTTCATTCTCTCAAAATTGGATCCTATCAAAGTTGTATACCTGCTATGATTCTCTATTTTATAGTGCGTTGGCTGATGCAATATTTTTTTTTCGTGGATTGATATTATATATTATAGATGTACTGAATAATTTTACAATCAACATAAAAAATATTATTTTGTATTACATTGAGGGGTCAAAAGACCACTGATTTTATCTCCCTAATCCTTCAAAATTCAAAATACTAGGAACGGCTCCGATCGCCACGTAAGCCCACGTCGGCGGTGCCACGGCAGTTTCCGCCGCCGGCGCCCTCTCATCATCCGCTTCTGCTGGATTATACCGGCTGATTTCTTGGACCCAATCTTGTCAGGAGTGCAAGGAAGCGACGGCCAAGAGGCGGCAGGAGGCAGGCGATGCGCCACCGCCATCTTCTTCCTTCTCGTCCCGGTACCCGTCTTCCCTCTCTCTGCAAATCGGAATCTTTGTGGGACTGGATTGTTTCCGTGGTTCTGTTTCTTCAGTTGTTGGTATATATAGTTGAACAAGCTGAAAGGGATGGTTTGCCGTTTGCATGGCAAGATCCTTGGTAAGGGAGATCGATCATTCAAGGCAGTGGCGGAGCAGGATCTTGGCACGCCGGAGCCAGGATCTCGGCACGCCTAGAGCTGAAAACTAACCTAAAAGCTATCCATGAAAATGCACACGCTAAAAATATAACAAAAAATAAGGCAAAAATAAATAAAATTCAATTAAAAATTAATAATATATTGCATTAAATGATTACCGTACCGTATACCGTAGTAAATGAATAGTCAATCACTCAATCACATCTTCATACAATTTTAACTTCTCTAGTCGCTATTTATCAATCAACAGTAGGTACAGATCCTGAAGAAGAGCTGAAACCTAAAAAAATACATTGCATATGCGATATGTAAGTGTTGCAAAATATAAAAAAATAATTTCTTATGTAGTTATGTACGTTACAAAACAAGACACGTACCTCCAGCGATAGATAATTTATGTTTCCGTGTCCTCATATTGTGATAATATTCTATGATCTTTCAATCTTCAATGGCAGCAAATACATCTCATTTAATATAACATATCATGCAATGATTAATCTATTTATCATTCATCTTATTTCTCACTTCTGTTTTAATGATATTCATAGCTGAGAAGGCTCTTTCTACTGTTGCGGTTGCAATAAGCAAAATCAATGTCAATTCAATTAAGCGATATACCAATGGAAAAACCGTATGTCTATCAGTCTGAATCATCTTCACTACAAGATTACCAAGATTAGAGCAACTTAAGAAATCCGGATCAGCTCTCACATCAGAAATGAATGTGTCAAGTTGACCTCTAAAGAAAATACAATCATATTTAGAAAAGTCGGCAGCATAGATCTTAGCAAGTTCAATTAGTTTGTCTTCATCATAATTGGAAAAAGAATTGCTTTAGTGGTCTCAAATGCACAAGCTTTGCAAATATGCTTTTGTATCTCCCCTAAAGTTAATAGATTATTTGCAGGTGTTTTTGAACCATGATTTCTAAAAGTTTCTCTTCACAACTCTTATTTCTGTTTGTGGATATTTATGATCAATTGGTTGGCATGGACCCAACAATAAGTACTCTTCTAGCAGCATCTCTAATGTTTATATTTAATTATTCAATTGATATATGTAATCCAGGGTCAGCAACAATGACACTTCGATCAAGCAAAACATTTTTAACAGATTGATTACTTTGCCCATTATTACTACCTCATGTTCCTACTATTTCTGGGGTCGATTTATTTGATTGAACTTGAAAAAAGATGTCAATTGTTTAGATCTCTTCATCTCAATTTACCGGAGTCTAGAGAGGCTTAGAGAGTTGGAGTAGACGACAGCCGGTGGGCGCAGGTGCTGACCAGAGAC
>KE371374.1:540987-553381 GCA_000418225.1 Zizania latifolia
GCACGCCACGAACCATAAATTTAGGACCTGTACTAGAGCTAAGCAGATCTCTCAGGCCACGCGTGTGACCAAAAACTTCACCAACATGGGCGGCGTCGGGACTCAGTGGATGGTGGGAATGGACGAAATGGCAGCTGTAGTCTGCACGATGGGAGGCTAGGGTTTGTAATGGCCAATGGGCCTCGCGCGCTGAATGTTTGATGGGCCGGCTGCGGAAGTGGGAAGAGGAATGAGGCCTAGCCCCAGGCTAGGCCTAAAGAATGGGGCTAGGCCTATTAAAATTTCAAAAATCCAAAAAAAATAGGGATACTATAATGAAAAAAAATTGGGCATAGGGCTGAAGCCCAATTCCGCCCCTGATTCAAGGGTGTTCTTGTTTAATTTGTCGATAATGCTATCTCTCGGGCATCCGGACTAGGGCGTTTCATCGAACGTCTGCGTGGAGCATGCTGCTCATGCGTTGCAGCACGAAGCCCCGTAGCCCATTAGGAGTTCAGTCCAAAGCAAATTGGTTGGCTTAGGCCCAAATAATTCAGTCTAAATAAAATTTAGTCAATTTTTATAATTTAATCAACATAAAATTAATTAAATAATATTAAAATTAATTAAATAATATTAAATATATTTTCTTTGTTAAACATATAGTTTTAGAATACAATAATATTTCACTAGTTGAAACCCAATGTTTTTCACTCTTTTTATTTCAAATATTTTTTACTCTTTTATTTCGAATGTTTCACTTGCTGAACATAAATGTTTCACTAGTTGAAGACGAATGTTTCACCAGTTAAAGAAGAATATTTCACTATTTGAAGAACAATGTTTCACCTATTACAGTAGCTGGAACTCAATGTTTCATACGTGAGAGTAAAATGTTTCACCCTTTTATTTCAAATGTTTCACCCTTTTATTTTAAATAGTTTTTACTCTTTTTATTTTTAATGTTTCACATGTTGAAGACGAATGTTTTACCTATTGAAGACGAATGTTTCACTAGTTGAAGATGAATATTTCACCTGTTACAGTAGTTAGAACTCAATGTTTCGTACATGAGAGAAAAATATTTCACCCTTTTATTTTAAATATTTCACCATTTTATTTCAAATGTTTCACCCTTTTATTTCAAATATTTTTTACTATTTTTATTTCAAATATTTTATTAGTTAAAGATAAATGTTTCAATAGTTCAAGATAAATGTTTTACCATTTTTATTTAAAATGTTTCACTGAAATTTCAGTGAAACAGTTGAAACATTCGTACAACACTATTAAAACATGCGTCCGGAGATTGGTGTGGCGTCGGACGTCCAGAGCGTAGTCCCTTCCTTAATTTGTTCCGGAGCATCTGTTCCCGAACGTAAATAGGCTATTTATGAAACTAAAGTTGGCAAAGTTGGAGCTGGTTGATTCACTGGTTGACCTCCCCTACCAATGATGGCGGTAGCCAGTAGCAAAGACAGCAGCGTCGGTAACGATGGCGGCGGCGACATTGGCAACAGCGCGCGTCGGCAACGATGGCGGCGACGGCCGTGGTGGGGTAGCGAACTAGCGATGAACGTAGTGTTCAGAGGAGAGGAGAGCGGGCCCTTGATCCAGTTCAGGGGCAAATATGTCTTTTTACTTCGGTTATTTGGCACAAGAAATTTGAAAATGAGAAAGGAATGCAACAGGATGGTCACCAAATCAATTTTCCCTATAAAGACTGCATGATCATTCCTGAAAAATAAATTCTGGAGTATAATGATACCAAGTTCTCCTGGTAAGCGAGTGCTCAAACAGAAGTGCACGATTGTTTGACACCGCTTTAGATTCTAAGAAATCTCGAATTAATCAGCATGGAGCGCATCACCGAAGTCCATATTCGATGAATAACTTTATAAAAAAGCACAGAGAAAAGCGTAATCACAAACAAGCAACGTGCAACGACGTGTTCGAACCAACCGAGTCAAAAGGTTCAGCGTTCAGCAGCAACAAGCTAGTAGTACTTGGTAACTTCGCAGCAAACGCTTCACGGGGAGCTTGTTTGTCTCTTAAAGAGCTAACAAGATGCATCTAAATTTAAATTGTAAAACCTAGTTTTAATATTATGTTACGATTGTTTTCGTTTTTTTTACCGTTTTAGATTTAGAAATGTTACGAAGTAGATTTAGAAAATAAATTTTTTACAGCTTTCTGAATACACGTTATCAAAAGTTGAATGAGAAGATAAGGAACAAGCGCATAAAGAATGCATTGGTGTAGATATGACTGCAAGTCATCCGAAGTAAATTCTACTCGTTCCGTCTGTAACAATTTTGAGACTTTAAAATTTATCCAAAAAAATAACAACTAGTACATGCAAAAGGTAATTTTTACATTCAAAATATCCACACTACTCTCTAACTTAATTACGTATTATTTCACCTAAGACTTATATTCACCTATTTGAGAAGGATAGTATAATTTTTTTCCTCCTTAATATATATATACAAGCCTAAACTTATTTTTGGAACGGATATAGCACTGTAATTAAACTTCCGTTAACTTTACAAATTAGACATAGTCAAAAGACTATCAACTTCAGCAGCAAGAAGCTAATTTGTAACTTCCCAGCAACCAATTCAATGGGAGCTTATTTCAGTCTCTAAACAGCTACAGCTAAATTTAAATCTTAGAATCTAATTTTAAATATTATGTTAAGATTGTTTCCATATTTTTTTCCTGTTTTAGCCTTAGAAATGTTACGAAAATAAACGTAAAAGTCTTGTCCCTAAATTATTTTTTGTTCCAAGGAAATGATTTCTCATTTTTAGTAAAAAGAGAAACAAGAACAAAGTAAACAGATAAGGCGGACATGCCGACTTCATCTATGGAAAAACGATCCCGTATCTGAATCAGCCAGCTAAATCCATGATAGCGACAGAACTAACGAGTCAAACAAGGGATAAGATCTTTTCTACAAATCTATAAAATAGCAATAGACCACAATGCCTTACAACACAGATAAGAAGAGAACATTAACCAATGATGAAGACGCTAGAAGAAGCAGTGATGATTTGTACAAGGGTTCTACGGATAATTAGATTAGATCATATGACTATGGAACACAAAAGTACAAGTTGTACATTTGTGTGGGCCATAATAATGCACTCTTCCATACATAATGTTACTATGCACCTTACCAACCTGTCCCCTCGTAATATACACAGCATATGTACAGTCAACCGTGCACACAAGAAATTGGGAATAAGTCAAATCACAAGAAAGGTCGCTCAGAGTTCTACTAGACACCTTGCCTCCGTTATGTACACAAAAATCTCGATTGCAGCAAGCAGAACAGACTATAGTTTTGAACGTCGAAAGTACTTGATGGGATTGAACGGCCCTAGTTGCCTTGCGGAGGACAATGCTGTCCGTCCGTTTGGTGACAGTGTTGGCTTGATGTCCCAACCTTCAACATTCTTTGGAACACAAACATCGAACAGGATTTGGCCAAGGACTCCTTGAGGCTCCATGCTGGGCGGATGGAATAGTTGTCGCCTCTGCTCATCAATTAGTGAATCTGGTTCCCGAGATTGATTATGGTCTTTCGAACTTGGCAAGAAGAAGTGGTCACTGGGACTGTTGGCTACCCTTCTCAGACTCTCATTTGAATTGGCAGCCACTTTGTGTAGACTACACACAGAGTGTGCTATCTTGTGCTCCTGATCACCTGTGGCATTCAGCTGGCTTCTGTGGCAAAAGGTGACGAGAGCTTTCCTCAGCATATCATTTACGGCACCTCTGTATTCAGCTTCGTGCATCATGTAATGGCCTGCAGATTGTCAAGAGAAGTTACCCAATAGTCAATTATATTTGAAATGATGTCTAATAGCAGAGAAGAAATGTTAAGGCTGTAAGTTGATAATGATGCCCACATAAATAACTGTAGACTATATGCATATATAGGTTGTAATGATGACCCTAAGGTTATAGTGAAACCATTGTATGCCTAGGCACATAAATGTGCAAACAGCTCACATTGGATAGTTGAGCTTAAAGGGTGTTAAACTAAATAATATAATGCGATGATTAATTCATGATCTTCAGTTGAGCATTGCTCTAGGACATTTGACTTAGAAGGCATATATTCGTCTTCAATTTCAAATCAGTCAGTCGATATCATCAGCAATTCAATATCAGATTAATGCCATGTATTGAAATGCAAGCAGCAAGAATTATCATGCAAATACCAAGCTGCTAATATCCCATCAGTTCAGAAGTGCATGTCCTTCTGTAGAGTGCACAGCCAGTCAAAATTATCTAACTTTGACCACTAAATTTAGATCCGTGTCATTAGATTGGTATCAAATATTATTTTAAATTTTGGATCTGTTATGTGAAAACATTGTCATCAGTTCTGCATGAGAATGAAGTGAGGATCGAAGTCATATATTTGATGACCAAATGTCCAAACTGACATGTTCTTAAACAGAGTAATATTTTACAATATTAATGATCAGAAATCCTGCATAATATAACTTGCTGTGAACATAAAATAAGAACATACCAACATGAGGGGAATCAATCCACTTAATAACTTTAACATCAGTGCCTAGTTCAACCAGGCGTCTGGCAAAACCACAGATCACATGACATGGAGCAAGATCATCGTCTTCTGAGCAAAACATAAGAGCAGGACCAAGCCCCTGCATGAACAGTAGATGAAATAAATCAGTGTCAGTGTGACTAGCGAGAAAAAAATGCAATAATCACAATATCACATAGGCAAAATCCAGACTTACTGCTGATGAATATAGTGTGTGCCAGTACTCTGCACGCTGAGCTTCAATTTTGCTTGGGAAGAGAGTATCCATTCCAGATGCAAGGGCCTTTGTCATCCACGAAAGTAACATGGATGGCCGAGATGAGCCCATTGTAGGATTTTGGAGAAACTGGGTGCCCACATCACTAAAAAAATCTACTGGGCCAGAGTCGTAGATTTGCCCACAGATACAGTTTCTCACCAACCTATAATCCGTCTGCATAATGGAAATTTTGTGTCAATAATAATCAACAATGCAAATGGTGGATCATGCATATGCTGACAACAAGACATGTTCAAATGAAATAGATTGAATATACACAGCTGAAAGTAAGTAGCAACATGATGACAACACTGAGGACTGACACATACAATGATCACGAGGGACTTCAAAAAGGCAATTAAGTTACACTTATCACAAATCATAAGCCGAATTACTAGATATGAATTGCATATGTCAGATACAATTGATAGTATAATGATCATTGGCCCATATTTTAGCAAGGATTATCTTTTGATGAACAAATCTCCTAACATGATCAAATCACTGGTAATCTGGTGGATCAAATCGAATAAATTAAAGGTTGTCACTACAAATATGCAATACAACATAAAACTGGAACATAGAAAAAAAAAGCCTAGCAATACCCACTCTTGTATTATATGCATTAACTAAGTTCCTGCATAACAATTACCAGAATTAGACTAAGATTTTTTAAAAGTTTCATTATTCTAGTAATTAATACAAATGTATATTCATCTTTCTGAAAAAAACATAAAAGAGAGAAATATTATACCATGGTTGCATCGCCTTCACATTTCCCATCTAGTAACTGGAAAAGACAAGCAAATTCAGTAATTTCAACTGTGTGAAAAGAATACAATCAAACAGAGATGGCACCTATATTAGTAAAATTTAATAATTATAAATAGATAGTTTACAATCAGATCATTAAAAAACTAGTGGTCAGGTTTTCACCTGAATAACCTTGTACATGCATCCCTTTGAGCCACCAGAAAAGGAAACAAGCACAGTTGGCAATGGCTTCAATTTGAATTCCTAGAACATCAGCATTACATGTAATTTCAGAAAAAAATGTAAAAAATATTGACAAAAACAATATTTCCTTGTAGATGTAATATAATCTTCCAAAGGTACTAAATGTTTCTTATATGACAGCATGCAAATAATTCAGTTACTCATCAGCAATAAGATTATGAAAGATGTCACGAACAGAAAATATAAATGCAATACAAGGGAATAGGATCCAATCTGTAAATTTTGTAATGTCTTAGTTTTTGGGTTTTCTGAGTACATAACAGATGAAGAACTAACAATGAGTCAAAATAAGGTGCATCCAAAGTGTACTACCCAGTGCCCAACACTCAACAGTGCAAATGAAGGAACAAGCTTAATTACAGTACTGCACTTGGCAAAACATCAGGCAAGCATATATATATTAATTTTCCCAACTTGAACAATAAAGCTATCAATAATTTATATATAATGCAGCATTTCGTTGAGTATGCCAAGACAATACACTGACCTTCACCAACTCACTGATGACACCAGATGCAAGTGATGCGGCTTTCTCAGACAGATACCTGCATAAAGGAAAGAATTAGTAAAGTAGTAGCATAACATGTACAAAGGAGTCACCTGAAGTTTTGTACTTTAACTCTTCATGTAAGATATTTGAAGTGCTGAAGATAAATTAAAACCTTAGGTCGAAAAAGTAACAGAAGGATCTATGTTTGAAGTATTCTCTCTTTGGGGTTCATTAATTTCCAAATAATCCCTATTTTAATCATCCCAGCCTTGATCATACAACAGCAATGCAATTCCACCACCGTCCAATCAATATGTCTTAACCAGAACCTCCAAAAGTAACAACGTCAGATCAACCAATTGAGCTAACCACCTATTTGCAATTCGCTGCAGTTACCTAGTATTTCTACCATTGCAGCAATTCTCAAGCTAAGATAACTAAAAGGCAGTGGTGAAGCAATCCAAGGAGGGAGATGACCGATTCACCCTTCAACCGACAGATTAACTCGCAAAAAAAGTCGCAAGCAACTAAACCTAAATCCTCCTCTCCTGTGATTTCAGCAGACACAAAAGAAGCAAGCGATCTCCAAAATTGAACCTAGCCGCAATTATAATTATACTCCATGAGAAGCATCAGAGGTTACTGGGCTACAAGCGGCCACTTCCACGAGCACAGGCGAGCAGGAGCCAGGAGCGCGGCCAAACGAAACAAGCAAACCAGGAGGAAAGGGTAGGGAGGACCGGAGCGCCACTCACAGCGCGACGAGGTCGGGGTGGCAGACGAGGCAGCGCCACCCGAGCGACGCGTAGAGCTCGACGAACGGCCGCAGCTGCGCCTCGTCGCTCCACACCCACGCGAACGCCACCACGACGCCCCTCGCGTCCGCCGACGCCGGCGACGCGGGCGCCCAGTAGAAGCGGCCACCGCAGCCGGGCCACATGGCCAGCGCCGCTCCTCCTCCTCCGCCGCCGCCGCCGCCGCCGGAATCGAGGCGGAGAAGGGTTTGTGCTGCTCCTGCTCCGCTCGGTTGCTTGGCTCGGAAGCGGAAGGGGAGAGATGGGGAGGAGACGAGACGGCGAGTCGCTTCGGCGTTTGGCTCGTCGCGGATTTTTTACTGCTTACTATTTTTGTTTGGTGGAATTTTTTTCTGGACAATGCTATTGCACGGATCTGCCGTTATTTTTCTCTGTTAGTGTTGCCGTTAATTTTGTCTACTTTATTTCTACCTTTTTAACTCACAAATTAATAAGTTTTTTCTCCAATACCGTTTGCATCTCGTATATATAACACTTTGTTTTTTACTATTATCACTAATTTATCAATTTTATAAAATAAAATAAAATCTTTTGGCGTGTTGAAATTGTGAGCTTAATATGTTGTACTAATGGATATAATATGTTGCATAAGTATAATTTTAGTGTAGAAGGAATGTACTGCAAATTTTGCATCGACTCATCCATCATGCTGCACACAAACTCCTCTACTACATGAAATCTAAGAATAAATGAAATCTAAGAATAAATGCGTGTGAAAAAACAAATTTTTTCATACACGGTTTCAGTAAATATATTCTGTTTAGTTGGCAGTCACACTTTACCACACCTAAGGTTAGACAAGTTTGACCAATTTGATAGGTATTTGGTTGTTGTCACAGTTGAGCAAGATTTTCTTCAATCCCACATGTCAATGACTTAAAAAGTGTGGTAAGATTTTTTTAGCCTTACTAAGGCGTGGCAAAGAATTTTAGGGGTTGTTTGGTTCTTAACTACACTTTACCACGTCTAAGGTTAGGCAAATTTGATTAAATTGATAGGTGTTTGGTTGCTGGCACAAATAGTGATAAGATTCGTTTTTGTCCCACAAGTCAATCACTTAAAAAGTATAGTAAGATTTCTTAGACTTGCTAAGATGTGATAAAGAGTTTAATAACATCAACTTAGACAAATATTTTAATTGACAAAGAATTTAATAACATTAACTTAGACAAGTGTTTTAGTTAAAAAAAAACATACAAGAATCAAAGGCCTTCCAACCGAAAACACATCTAACACGGTAAAATCAACATATTTTTGTTTTATACATGTTTGTTAGTTCTAAAAACACCGATGGACGTGTTTCCAGCAATTCCGTTCTAGACATCAACATGGCATCATAGATATTGATCTGTTGTAGGGCACGTAGCAAATATTACCTTTTAGAACATCACTTTACAAAAATATATCCAAATATCCCTCATATAATTTACTAGTATTGTATCCGTGCTACGCACCGGTGAAAATTAAAAAATAATTATATTATTAGTTAGGAGTTAGATTCTTTAGAACTCTAATTTAATAGTTAGAAAGATTGTAGCGGGATCAAAAAACAATTATAGGCGCAAATCAAACTGTCATATCCTCAAACAATCAAATAAAAGCACAAGAAAAATGTTTGCTTACAGTCTAAGCCATCAGGATGCATGATTTGGCGTCTGCAGTCTACACGGGCGACGACCTTGCACTGGACAGGGAGAAGCGCGAGGGAGGGAGAGGGGACGACGGCGGTGATACGACAGGAGAGATCGAGAGAAGATCAATCTGTTAGAAAATCATAAATTTTAGTTTATTTCTTAGCCTATTTATGATTAGCCTTTATGCGGAATAAGACATTAAACTAACCGGAATGAAGAAACTATGAGAAAAGTGTAGTTATTCTTCTCTGTTTGTTTGGTGTAGATCTCCTAGCAATTGGTAAATGGCATCGACCCTCCGGATGCCTTCTATACTGTCTTTGGACAGCCCTTCGAAGTTCCTTCAGTAAAACTAATGATCAGGATAGTTTTGGGAGCAGGACTGCCGAGCAGGAAGAAGGAGTGTGTTTTTCTTGGGTCGGGTCTCCCCTTTTATAGTGTACACTGTGAAAATCGAGAACTCATCCATATAGAAAGAAAGCACAATTCGATCATGACACTCACATTAGATGGAAAGAGATTAAACCGAAAAGAAAAGATTTCAATATGAGGAAAGTCATTAGAGGAAAATATATTAGCTCATTAAGAAAAGTTCTTTACATGGAAGGTCTTTAGTCGGAATGATATCCATCCACTAAGGAAAGTCCTTTAAATGAAAGGTTATTATACGAAAAGATATCCATCCACTAAGAAAGTCCTTTAAATATAAAGTTATTATACGGAAAGATATATATCTTATAAAAGGAATAATCTAGATAATCTGGAAAGTCTTGACTGGTCATTATGGAAATATGTGGGAGGAAGGAGATCGATATAATCTTCTATAATTTTGCTGAGACGCTGAAAGGAATGGCTGAGATTTAATATTTTTATTTTTAATAGAGTAAAATAAAGGACTGAGATTTTTCAGATGGCAGATGATTAAAGATGAAGGGCTGAGATTTACCAGAGGAATGATGTGTCCACTCTCTCAACTCGTCAATTATATAGTAGGGTAGAAAAACGCCAACTTACGTGTTTCGGGCGAGTCCGTTTCAGACATCGAAATTGTGTCACCGGCACCGACCCATTACAAACTTAGTGAAAACATTACCTTCTGAAATGACACCCTCACAAAAATATGCACAATTATCCTGATATAATGGAAAACACAAATTGTTCTAGACGTCACGGGTACCAACTATTATAGGCATCTAATAGACTTACCTTCTAAAACAGTATCCTACAAAAACATACCTAATTATTCTCCTATTATGTAAAAACACCGACAACTATATTTTGGACTCATACATCAAAATTGTGTACTGGTACTAACTCGTTACGGACATGATAAAAATATGAACAACACGTACAAAAACATGTCCAATCATCCTCTTATTATTCTTGTGTATATAAAATTATATATTTTAAATAAGCTTGGGTTTTTATGCCGATATTAAGCCAAGCACACGCTTAACTGTAAGAAACATTGACATAGGAAACTCATGAAGATCTGTTTGATAGTATTAGGCCCCGTTTGGTTACAGGGACTAAACTTTAGTCTCTGTCACATCGAATATTTAGATATTATTTTAGAGTATTAAATGTAGATTATTTACAAAACTCATTTATCAGTGGATTATTCGCGAGACGAATATAATGAGTCTAATTACGCCATGATTTAACAATGTGATGTTACAGTAAACATTTGTTAATTAGGGATTAATTAAGCTTAATAGATTCGTCTCGCGAATAATCCTCCGATTCTGCAATTATTTTTATAATTAGTTCACGTTTAGTCCTTTAAATTAATGTCCAAACATCCGATGTGACACGGACTAAACTTTAGTCCATGAACCAAACGCTCTCTTAATAGCGTGTAACATAAGTTAAATCCATATTAAATTAACCAGCAATTGACCCTAAGATGAGGACAAAAGGATGTGATTTCGTCAAAATATGTTGCCATGCCCAAGAGATATAAAGTGAGATTTTTCACATAATCAAGCATACAATTGTAAAAAAACACACATTTACAGTATATATTCAAAATCTCGATGCCTACATGGCTACACATGTGGTTAAGTCGTCCATAATAAAAACCCTCTACGTCTCCATCACATGCATGTTACAATTAAAATAAGCACGGATCAAAATAAATTCGTACAATTATTCTCATAACATGCAGATGTGCAGGCAGTGCAGCAGCTATCCAGGCAAACTGGCGTATGAAATAAAAAAGAACACAACTGGAGCGCACGATAACAACATCGTATTTACGAGGCTCCAACCCACCTTTCAAATATTCTTTTCATGTTCATGGAACGTCTAGTTTAATTTTAGATATTAGACTTTTTATATAATTTAGTAGAACAGTAGAAGAGTTTCTTCGTGAACTCTATTATTATAAATATAAATCCTAGTGAAGTTAAAAGGTAATTACTCTTATGTCACTAGCTAATATCTCTTTTCAATCGGTCCTAAGTTTTTGACGCCTCTTATTACTATCTGTTCCACACACTCGACTTATTTATTATTGTCTTATCTACGTGCCTGATTACCCATCTGTCTTCTTAAGTCGTTGTCGGTCTTCTCACCATTTGTCCTCCATCATCTAGAGCTATCTTTGAGCGTTCACCTGCCCTTCTCTTTATTGTCGTCTTCTTCGTTATGCTCTATATATCATCAGTGTATATCTTATGGTGTTTGAGATACAATGGACAATTCTATTCTAAGTTATACTCTTTTATAAAACTATTGTACCATATATTTTTGAAATGGAATAGAAAATATAAAAGTTGCACCATATATTTTTCAAATGAAACAGAAAATAGTAGGGTGGAGCACTTACCCAGAGACAAAGCGAAGAGCCGAAGGGACGCCATTCTCCTGCTCTCTAGAACCCTCGGCTTTATTGCTAACGCCACACCTTACATCTCCCCAAGTAAAGGCACACCACCCTGTCATTACGCGCACCGATGCATACGGGCCTCACCGACCACTTGCTGCCCATTACTGCTCGCCCCCCACCACGGGACAGCGCGGTGCGCCGGTGCGGCGCAGGCTGCGAGAATCCCAAGAAACGCGAAGCCCTCGACGCCGGCGATGCGGGCCAGGGTTGTGGCAATGGCGGTGGCGTTCTTGGTTGCGGGGTTTGCTGTCTTTGCTGAGGCGGCGGCGTTGCCGAGGTTCGTTGAGGCGCCGGAGTACCGGAACGGGGAGGGGTGCCCGGCGGCGGCGGCAGGGGTGTGCGACCCGGGGCTGGTGCACATCGCCATGACGCTCGACGCGCACTACCTGCGGGGGTCCATGGCGGCGGTTTACTCGCTGCTCAAGCACGCGTCCTGCCCGGAGTCATTGTTCTTCCACTTCTTGGCCGCCGCGGAGGACGGCAGCGCTGGGGAGGGGGAGCTGCGCCGCGCCGTGGCGGCGTCGTTCCCGTCGCTACGGTTCGAGATCTACTCGTTCCGCGCGGAGGCCGTGGTGGGGCTCATCTCGGCGTCCGTGCGCGCCGCGCTGGAGTCGCCTCTTAACTACGCGCGGAACCACCTCGCCGACCTGCTCCCGCGCTGCGTGCCGCGGGCGATATACCTCGACTCGGACGTGCTCGCGGTCGACGACGTGCGGCGGCTG
>KE371374.1:553543-576595 GCA_000418225.1 Zizania latifolia
CCGCCCTGCTACTTCAACACCGGCGTCATGGTCATCGATCTCCGCCGTTGGCGCGCTGGCAACTACCGCCAACGCATCGAGCGGTGGATGGAGATCCAGAAGGAGAAGCGCATATACGAGCTGGGGTCTCTGCCCCCGTTCTTGCTAGTCTTCGCCGGCGAGGTGGAGGCCGTCGACCACCGTTGGAATCAGCACGGCCTCGGAGGCGACAACGTGCACGGCAGCTGCCGCCCGCTCCACGACGGGCCCGTCAGCCTCATGCACTGGTCAGGCAAGGGCAAGCCATGGGACCGCCTCGACGCGGGCAAGCCATGCCCGCTCGACCACACGTGGAAGTCCTACGACCTCTACATCTCCGGGGACGACGGCGCCGCGGCCTCGCCGGCGTCGTGTTCGGCATTATCGTCGACATGGCCAGTGTTTTCTTGGTAGAATGGAGCCCGGAGCTGTAGTGGCATACTGGACACAATAATTCTTTTGTTGATTGCGCGGTTCTTGGCAATGGCAGTGTGCTCCATGGGCCATGGCATTGCATTGCTGCCGGCAATGCGCTGCCACCATGAGCTGGCCGCACCTCGCCATCAGCTGTACAGGGGTGGCAGCGATTGTGGCGTGAGGTTGGTGGAGAGTGGATAGAGAAAAGATGATCTCGTTCTTTTCGGTAAAATTCAGATTGGTTAGTTGGTGTTTTGATTCTTTTGGGGGTGGTGATTATTGGGGTTCCCAACTCGTCCGATCGGTGGTGTACAATTCTTCAGTAGGAAAGACTTGGAATTTTTTCAGTTATTGATGATTCTTTCATTCCTCTTATATGTTTTCATGGTCTGAGTTTGAATGACCTGAGTCTGAATCTCTGAATTGAATTGAACCGGAGTTGAGCCAGCTTGTTCTATCTGATATGAAGTTTCCCTTGGAACCTGAGCTGATAATCTCCAATTCTCCAATTGCCAAAAGTTCAATCAAGTGTGCCCTGGAATCTGAGCTGATATGAATCATGTGAAGTCTGAACTCTGAAGTGTACAAACGATGCAGCTCGCTGGCATTTGTGTCGAATTCAAACTGTGGCAAATGCCAAAGTGAAATGTCCTCAAGTTGCAACTCTTGTGGAAATTGATGATTGACGCCTTGACGGTGCTAAAATGTTGAGGCTAGAATTCCTATCTTTGGATGCCTGTTTTATATTCAATTCGACATGTCCAGGTACACGAATTCTTCTCCTTATGATTTAGAACAACCCCTGTAACATACTCTCTGTATTCGTTTCACTTGTATCAAATTTTTGGTCAGAAATCAATGCTCCACACAAGAGACTTGTGACATTTGATTTTAAAGTCTTTCTAGAACATCTGTCCATTGGTTTCATGCCGGCTTTAAATCCTTCGAAACAAAAGTTACATTCGTCATATTTCAAGTTAATTCTGTTGTTGCACTTGTTCTTAAGCATCATATCCAAAAGTTTAAGTCAGAATCATTTTGTTGGGTTGGTAGTTTGCTTACAATCTAAACAGGATGTGGCTATTATAACTTACCTACTTCCTAGGTAATTAAAATCATCTCAAGCTGTCAACTGATGAAGAGTTGATAGCTCATAGTTGAAGGCCTGAAGCAACAAGTTGAGAAGCCTATATGGTTCAGGGCAAACTGTAAAGTATATGACCTGTTGTGCGCGCGCGCGCGTGCGTGCGTGCGTTTGTTTCTGTATTCTTTTGTGCACTTGCTTCATCTTCTCACTTTGCCCTTTTTTTGCTCCCTAATACCGTGAAGTGTGATTAGGGGTAGTAATCGGGTATGACGGGTACGGGTAATGTATACACGTACCTTTTACCTCAGCGGATAAAAACCTATGCTCATACTCGTTGCTCACGGGTGTCGTATACCCACGGGTATACCTATTTACTCATGTAATGGAGACCGAGTGACCATGAGCCTGCGGCGACGTGGGGTCCCGTTGCTCGTCGCGGGGCCAGCGTCAAGGGCTCGGGGCCAACGCAGCGGTGCGGAGGCCGATCGAAGGGCGCAACAGAGGCTTGCCGCGACGGCGTGCGTTGGTAGTGGTGAGGGCGACGTGGGGCATGGACGGAGCGAAAGGGCGGCGTGCGACGAGGACGACGCGTGGCAATGTGTGGGATGACACATGGGCCGGTGCTAGACACTGGTAAGGGGTGCGGTGGCTCGACGCACTAGGTGGCGGTTGAAGCTAGGGGTGGAGAGAGGAGAGAGAATGAAGAAGTGAGATATTAGGGTTTGGGATTGGTTTTTATACTCAGATAATCGGGTAAACGGGTAAAGTAGGTATGAGTAGTTAATACCTGTATCCGTTTACCTGTCGGGTATGATATTAGAAACATACCTGAACTTAATTGGATTTTTACCCGCGGGTAAACAGATAATCGGATAGAATTGTCATCCTTAAGTGTGATGAACTAATCTTCATTCGCTGAGCATCAACTACACCTATAAATGTATCCTTTCTCACATGGTGAACATCAGCATGATAAGCTTAGTTGGAAAAATCGGTTATCGATAGCCTAGAAATGTTCACCCAGAAAAGTTAGGCCCATAAAAAAATTATCCCAATAAACACGGGCCTAGAAATGTTCAGAGCGTGAAAAGTCGGCCCAAAAAGCACGGGCCTAGAAATGTAGGGCCCATGGGAAGTCGGCCTAGAAAACATGAGCCCAAAAATATAAGGCCCAGAAAACATGGGCCTAGAAATGAAAGGCCTAGAAAACACAGGCCCATAAATGTAAGGCCTAGAAAACATAGGCCCATAATAATTCAGCCTAGTAAAGTTGGGCCTAGAAATGTAAGGCCCATAAAAATTTGGTCCAGTAAACTTGGTCCTAGAAATGTCCGGCCCACAAAAATCGGCCCAAAAAACACAAGCTCGAAAATGTTCGGCCCAAAAAAATTGACCAAGAAATGTTAGGACCACAAAAAATCATCCCAGTAAACATGGGCCTAGAAATGTCGGCCTAGAAACGTAAGGCCTAGGAATGTTTAGCGCATGAAAGGTTGGCCCAGAAAACTTAGGTCTAGAAAATGTTCAGCCTAGAAATGAAAGGCTTAGAAATCGACCCAAAAATGTAAGGTCCACAAATATCCAGCCTAGTAAAGTTGGGCCTAGAAATGTAAGGCCCGTCAAAGCTTAGCCTAGTAAATTAGGGCCTAGAAATGCAAGGCCCACAAAAATCGGCCTAGAAAATAGGCCTATAAATGTTTGGCTCATAAAAAATCAGCCCAGTAAACAATGGCCTAGAATTGTAGGCCAAAAAAACATGGGCCTAGAAATGTAAGGCCTAGAAATTTTCGGCCCAGAAATGTAAGGCCCATAAAAAGTTGGCCTAGTAAAGTGGGCGTAGAAAAGTAAGGCTTGGAAATGTAGGGCCCATGAAAACATGGGCCCCAAAAATGATCGGCCTAGAAATGTATGGCCCATAAAAAGTTGGGCCTAGAAATGTAAGGCCCAGCAAAATCGGTTGACAAAACACGGGCCTAGAAATGTCGGCTCATAAAAATTTGGACTAGTAAACCTAGGCCTAGAAATGTAAGGCCCAAAAAAGTAAGGCCCATTAAAAGTGGGCCTAAAAATACGGGTACAGAAATGTCCGGCCCATGAAAAGTTGGTCCACAAAATAGGGGCCCAGAAAACACGGGCCTAGAAATGAAAGGCCCATAAAAATGGCCTAGAAAACACTTGCTCAGACAGTGTTAGAAAAATCGGTGATCGGTAGCTGATCGGCCAACCACCGAGTAGGGGTTAATCGGTTAATCGGGGATTAAATGAATTAATCGGTCACCTAAATAGTTAAATAATATATTATAGTGTTCAAGTTTAATATTTCTATGAGAAATGGTCACTTTTAACCTATAGAACTGTCACATGAACCTGTCTATCTAATTCTCTCTCCTATCTTTCCATTCTTTTTCACCATGACATCACAACATGCCCTGTCTTTTCATTCTTTTTCATCACGACATCACAACATGCCGTGTAAACCTTTCTTTTTCACCACAGCATTCCTTTTCCTTTCCTTTCTCGTTCTCTCTCAGACATACTTCTTCTTGCTTCTCTCTTTCACCACTGAAGAAGGTCGGTGCGACAGGACGGTGCTGGCGCATTTAGAGGTGTGGCTCTAGTGGCGACATCTAGAGGGCGGCTCTAGCAGTGCGAGGCTGGTACGGGCGCTTAGCGTAGATCAGGCGTGAGCCCGACGCAGCTGCACGGTCCTAGAGGCGTGGATTCGGGCATCAATGGCGTGGATCTAGGCGAGGCGGCGCGCACTAGGCGACGACGGCATGGATCTAGGCCAGGCGACGCAAGCCGATTAATCGGTTTGACCAACTAATTAATCGACCAATCGATTAATTATTCGATTTTACCCTAAATTAACTGCAGTTTTGCCGATCAGAAGTTCATCAGCCGATTAATCGGCTGATCAGCTGATTTTAATCGGCTGATCAGCTGATTTTGTCATCACTATGCCAGAAATGAACGACCGAGAAACATAGGCCTAGAAAACTAGGGCCTAAAATGTAAGGCCCATAAAATTTTGGTCTAGTAAAGTTGGGCCTAGAAATGTAAGTTCTAGGAAAATCACCCCAGAAATGTAAGGCCTAGAAAAATCGGCCCAGAAAACATGGGCCTAGAAATGTTGGCCCATAAAAATTTGGTCTTGTAAAATTAGGCCCAGAAATGTTCGGCCCATGAAAGGTAGGGCTAGAAAATACGGGCCTAGAAATGTAAGGCCTATTAAAAGTTGGCCCAAAAATGTTCGACCAGAAAAGTTGGGCCTACAAATGTAAGGCCCATGAAAAGCGGTCTAGAAATGTAAGGCCCATAAAAATTCGGCGCAGTAAAGTTGGGCCCATAGATGTAAGGCCTAGAAAAATTGGCCTAGAAAACATGGGTCTAGAAATGTCGGCCCATAAAAATTAGGCCTAGATATGTTTGGCCCAATAAAGGTCGGACCAGAAAATACAGGCCTAGAAATGTAAGGCCTAGAAAATTGTACTAGAAATGTTTGGCCCATGAAAAGTCAGCCCACAAAAGTCAGCCTAGAAATGTCAGGCCCATAAAAATTCAGCCTTATAAAGTTGGGCCCAGAAATGTAAGGCCCATAAAAATTTTGGCCCATTAAAGTTGGGCCTAGAAATGTAAGTTCTAGGAAAATCAACCCATAAAATCGGCACAGAAATGTAAGGCCCATAAAAATTCGGCGTAGTAAAGTTGGGCCCATAAATGTAAGGCCTAGAAAAATCGGCCCAGAAAACATGGGTCTAGAAATGTTGACCCATAAAAATTTGGCCTAGAAATTTACGGCCCAGTAAACACCGAGCTAGAAAATACGAGCCTAGAAATGTAAGGTCTAGAAAATACGGGCATAGAAATGTTCACCCAGAAAAATCGGTCAAAAAATGTCCGGCCTACGAAAGTTTGGCCTAGTAAACATGGCCCAAGAAACCTAGGGCCCATAAAAAATTGGCCTAGTAAAGTTGGGCCTAGAAATGTAAGTTCTATGAAAATCGGCCCATAAATGTAAGGCCCATCAAAATTTGGCCCATTAAAGTTCGGCCCAGAAAATCGAGCCCAGAAATGTAAGGCCCATAAAATTTTGGCCCATTAAAGTTGGGCCTCGAAATGTAAGTTCTAGGAAAACCGGCCCAAAAATGTAAGGCCCATAAAAATGAGCCTAGAAAACACGGGTCTAGAAATGTTGACCCATAAAAATTTGGCCCAGAAATGTTCGGCCAGGTAAAGGTCAGGGCAGAAAATACGAGCCTAGAAACGTAAGGCCTAGAAAACACGAGCATAGAAATGTTCGCCTAGAAAAATCGGTCGAGAAATCTTCGGCCTACGAAAGTTTAGCCCAGTGAACGCGGCCCTAGAAAACTAGGGACTAGAAATGTAAGGCTCATAAAAATTTGGCCTAGTAAAGTTGGGCGTAGAAATGTAAGTTCCAGGAAAATTAGCCCAGAAATGGAAGGCCTATAAAAATTCAGCCTTGTAAAGTTGGGCCTAGAAATGTAAGGCCCATAAAAATTTGGCATAGTCAAGTTGGGCCCAGAAAAATTCAACCCAGAAAACCGAGCATAGAAATGTAAGGCCCATAAAAATTTGGCCCATTAAAGTTGGGCCTCGAAATGTAAGTTCTAGGAAAATCAGCCTAGAAATATAAGGCCCGTAAAAATTTGGTAGAGTAAAGTTGGGCCCATAAATGTAAGGCCTAGAAAAATCGGCCAAGAAAACACGGGTCTAGAAATGTCGACCCATAAAAAATTAGCCCAAAAATGTTCGGCCCAATAAAGGTCGGGCTAGAAAATACGAGCCTAAAATGTAAGGCCTAAAAAATATGGGCATTGAAATATTCGCCCAGAAAAATCGGTCGAGAAATGTTTGGCCTATGAAAGTTTGGCCTAGTAAACACGGCCCTAGAAAATTAGGGCCTAGAAATGTAAATTCTAGGAAAATCAGCCCAGAAAACATGGGTCTAGAAATGTCGGCCCTATGAAATTAGGCCCAAAAAACTTGGGCCTAGAAATGTTCGACCTAGTAAAGGTCAGGCTAGAAAATACGGGCCTAGAAATGTAAGGCCCATAAAAATTCGGCTTAGGAAAGTTGGGTCTAGAAATATAAAACCCATAAAAATTTGCCCTAGTAAAGTTAGGCCCAGAAAAATTCGGCCTAGAAAACAGGGCCCTATAAAATTAGGCCAAGAAAACTTGGGCCTATAAATGTTCGACCTAGTAAAGGTCTGGCTAAAAAATATGGGCCTAGAAATGTAAGACCTTAAAAAATACGGGCATAGAAATATTTACCTAGAAAAATCGGCTAAGAAATGTTTAGCCCAGTAAACACGGGCATAGAAATGTCGGCCTACAAAAACACAGGCCCAGAAATGAAACACCCAAAAAAAAGAGCCCATAAATGTTTGGTCCATGAAAAGTGTCAGCCCATAAAATTCGAGCCATAAAATTTTGCCCAGAAAACATGGGACAAACAATGTTCAGCCCATAACACTGAACCCAAAAAAATCCAGCCCATAAATCTCGACCCAAAAAAATCCAGCCTAGAAATGTTCAGCCCATACAAAGTTGGTAAAGGAATGTTTGGCCTAAAAAACATAGGCAAAGGAATGTTCGGCCCAGAAATGAACGGCCCATAAAAATTGGCTCAGAAATGAAAGACCCATAAAATTGGCCCAAAAAACACAGGCCCAGAAAAATTGGCCCATGAAAAGTTGACACATAAATGTAAGGCCCGTAGAAATTAAACCCAGTAAAGTTGGGCCTAGAAATGTGAAACCCGAAAAAATCGGCCCAGAAATATAAGACATAAAAATTTGGCCTAGTAAAGTTGGGCCTAGAAAAGTTCAGCCCAGAAAACATGAGTCAGGAAATATCGGCAAATTAAAATTTAGCCCAGTTTACTTAGGCCTAGAAAACACGAGCCCTGAAATGTAAGGCCATTTAAAATTCAGCCTAGTAAAATTGGGCCCAGAAAAAACTGGCAAGAAATGTCGGTCCGTAATAAGGCCCATTAAGTTTGGCCAAGAAATATAAGGCCTAGCAAAGTTTGGCCTAGAAATTTAAGGCCCATAAAATGTCAGCCCGTAAAAACTTGGCCCAGAAATGAAATGTCAATAAAAATTTGGCCCAATAAATGTCAGGCCCATAAAAATTCAGCCTAATAAACACGGCCCTAAAAATGTCAGGCGCATACAAAATCAGCTCAATATATTTGGGCCTAGAAACATCGTATAAAACTCGGCCATGAAATTTTGCCCAGAAAACTTGGGACCAACAATGTCCGGCCCATAACACTCAGGCCTATAAAAATTCGGCCCATTAATTCGGACCATAAAAATCCGGCCCAAAAAAATCCGCCGTAATGTTCAACCCATAAAAAGTTGGCCCAAAAATATCAGCCTAGAAAACACGGGCCTAGAAGTGTAAGGCCCAGAAATGAAAGGCCTAGAAAAAACAGCCCAGAAATGAATGCCCCACAAAAATTGGCCCAGAAATGTCTTGCCCATGAAAACTCAGGCCCACAAAAGTAGGTCCATAAAAATCGATGGGCCCAGAAATACAAGGCCCACAAAAATCGGCCAGAAATACATGGACCGGAAAAATCAGCCCGTGAAAAGTCGGTGCATAAAAATCGGCTTCGAAATGTAAGGCCCATAGAAATTTGGTCGGCTCAGAAATGTAAGGCCTAGAAATGTTCGGCCCAGAAATGAACGGCCCACAAAAATCGGCCCAGAAAACACAGGCCTAGAAATACAAGGTCCCATAAAAATCGGCCGAGAAATGTCCAGCCCAAAACATAGGCCTACAAAAGTAGGCCCATAAAAAGGGCCAGAAATTTAAGGACCATATAAATTTGGCCCAGTAAACATGGGCCCAGAAATGTTCGGCCACAAAGATCAGCCCAGAAAACATAGACCCAGAAAAATCGGCCTAGAAATGTCCAGCCTATGAGAAGTCGGTCCATAAAAATAGGCCTAGAAATGTAAGGCCAATAGAAATTCGGCCCAGTAAAGTTGGGCTAGAAATGTAAGACATAGAAATGAACGGCCTAGAAAAATTGAACCCAGAAAAAAGGCCCACAAAACACAGGCCTAGAGATACAAGGCCGCATAAAAATCGGCCCAGAAATGTCCGGCACAAAACTCAGGCCTACAAAAGTAGGCCCATAAAAATCAGGTCAGAAATGTAAGGACCATATAAATTGGGCCCAGTAAACTTGGGCCCAGAAATGATCGGCTCAGAAATGAACGGCCCACAAAAGTTGGCCCAGAAATACAAGGCCCGGAAAATTTGGCTCAGAAATGTCCAGACCATGAAATGTCGGTCCATTTAACTCGGCCCAGAAATGTAAGGCTGTAGAAATTCAGCCTAGTAAAGTTGGGCCCAGAAATATTCGGCTCAGCAATGAACGGCCGACAAAAATCATCGCAGAAATGTGCGGGCCATTTAACTCGGCCCAGAAATGTAAGGCTATAGAAATTCAGCCTAGTAAAGTTAGGCCCATAAATATTTGGCTCAGAAATGAACGGCCCATAAAAATCATTGCAGAATGTGCGGGCCATGAAAAACGGCCGAGAAAACACAGGCCCTCATATTGCCATATATTAGGCCCACCTATATTTGGGTCTATTTAAGTGGCCGAAACGAAATTGAGGTCCACAAAGCATGAATGCAACAGAAAACTATTTTGGACCAGTCTGGCATGATGATTTGGTGATCTGTATATGGGTATTGGATTTTGAGCGCCCCAACTTTGAGTAGACAAGTGTGGGCCACGGTCCAAGTTGAAATTAGCCGTTAGATCTGATATGAACAGTCGTAATCTATCACGGGAGCCAGCACAGTAGAAGACTGTATTGCACTTTTACCGAAACGACCCTACATAAATAGAATTCTCTCGCTGACCTTGGACGCTCGCTTCCTAAACTTTTGAACAATTTAATTTTCAAAAAGTATATATATATATAATTAACAAAAATTGTTTTAAAGTTTTTTATCAATATTTTAGCATTAAACTTATACATTCTTAGCTTTTATCTACCTTCCATGTTCCAATTTCCGACCGAAAGAAATCAGGTTGATAAACATGAAGTTACTTAAATTTGGTCTAATTGTGGTTGTTAGTGGCCCAATAATGAGTCAGTGATAATTGCTTGTTTGTCCCAAAGTCGAGAGAACCACACATATGTCACAATTGGTTGGTTGACCTAGGAATGGCAATGGTCCTGATCTCCGATCGATGAGGATTTCCTCCATTAGAAGATAGGGATAAAGAAACCTTATCCCCACGGAAACAAATGAGGGCAATCCGCTCCCCGTTGGGTGAAGCGGAGACAGGGACGTTCTCTCACTCTCCATCACCGTTTCCCATTAGTATACCTGTGAAGTTGACATGTGGGCTCATATTCTATAGTATATAAGAGGAAAAATAAAACCCAAACTTCTATTCCCTAATCCCATCCTAGGCTCTCTTGAGTCTCCACTGTTGCAGTCGCCGCACTAGTCTCCTTCCTAGATCCCTATTCCCCAATGCCGCCTAAGCCTGGTTGTGCCCCGCCGGCTGCCGCTCGATCGTGCCCTGTAGTGCCTCGATGCTCAACTGTGCTTGGCCGCACCTTGACGCTCGATCGCGCATAGCCACGCCCTGACGCTCGATCGTGCCCAGCCGTGCCCTGACGCTCGACTGTTGTGCCCTATCGCGCCAGATTGTGCCTGACCGTGTGCGTGCTTCCTGTTCACGTCTAGCCGCACCCCCACCTCCTTCCCATCACCAGACCTCTCCTCGTCGCTCGTTATGTTGGGTTATGGGGAGGCTACGCTAGCGTTAATTTTAAAATTTTTACCCTGTTTGCCTAGGAACCATGCATATAATGGGATCATAGATCGTTTACCTCTAACGCGAGACGCGCTAGTGCAGTGGAAGAAGAGTTGGTGAAGCGCGTCCTCGAAGAACTCCACCCAGCTCCGTCAGTTCATCGGTGATGAAGACGACGTAGTCCGGTGATCTCCACGGAAGATCAGCACTGCAGTAACAACGACGCCTCTACGGTATCCACACGTACAGGGACGGGATCACCTCAAGCCGGTATGCTAGTACCGCGCGAGAGAACAGGGGAGAGATGGCCACAACCGGTGTAGCCAGGAGAGGTGGCGGCTAGGGTTAGATCGAATCAACAGCAGCCTTTTCGTCATATCCCCACCTCTCCTTATATAGTGCCCTCTCATGAGCCTTTAATCAGTATTAAAGCCCAATAAATCTAATCTGTTCGTCTGACCTAAAACTTCTGGTCCTAACCGGAACTTCCGAAAATAACATTCTGTACGAATTTATTTCTGTTCGGAACTTCCGGACCCCGGAACTTCTGGCCTAATCGGAACTTCTGCACCCAGAACTTTTGGTCCAACCGGAATATCCGAAAATAACATTCTGTATCGAATTTATTTCGACCCGGAAGTTTCGGTTCTACCCGGAACTTCCGGTTCGTCCAGAAATCGAAACTGAAACTGGGACTGGCCTAGAACTTCCGGATGCTCTAGAACCCGGAACTTTCGGCCTCAAGCCAGAACTTTCGGTTCCCCTAGAATTCTCTTGGGCATATTTCCATCAATCTCCCACTTGCACAAGAGCCAATTCTTGCAAGCTTTAAATCCCATCCCGTTAAGCGTGTGACCCGATAGGTTCAGATGCAAACGGTCGCTACCCAGAAACCTTTTTCGGATCGTTGATCAATAGCGGTACCTAGCAGCACATATTGACCCCCGAAAGCATACAAAATCAAAATCATATTTTCTAAACCTTGATATACTCACGCACCAATCCTTTTACCACACAACATCAGTCAAGCTAAAGGCGAGATTCGTGTCACCCTTGTGATAGCTCGACACTTCACTCGATCAAGTAGTGGATTAATCATGATCAACTCTTTGATCATAGTGGCATGGCCATGCACTTTTCTAATCCAACAATCTCGAGAGGTCTAGAGACTTATCTCCCGTTATTTAGGACAGCTAAATTCCATCTTGGCCGCTCACATCCCACGACATGTTTCATAACACATCTGAAAGCAACCTTTATGACTACCCAGTTACGAAATAACGTTTGGAAGCCCCTAAGTGTGCACTACACATTCTGGAATCAATGATGATCTCAGGTCTAAGGACTCTGCAGGTACACCATTTGAGATGACAACTGACGACACATCATGAATAACAATCCCAGCAGTATCTCAAAGTGGATCTATCCAACTTCATGTTCACTAACATGAGTTCACATCACTGATTTGACATCTCCATGTCTATGATCCATGAAACATGATCATCAATCAGACAAATGTGTTAATCTATAAATCATCACTGTCCCACATGACGATATGAGATTAGGGATCGTTTAGAATAATATTATTATAAAACAAAAAGATTTACAAATAAGTCACATACTTGCTGATTAATTTCTCAGAGTCTGGTCCCATCACTGCTTCTAAATAGGTCTTAGGTTTATCATTATCCAACAATAATATGTCGCGCTACCCAGTGGTTAAAAATATAAACCGCTCGGGCGCACGACTCAACCTCTCCGACCGACGTGGGGCTAGTGTCTCGACAACAGATTCTGCAACATCTTGCATATCGAGTTACGATTTAGTAGGAGCTAAAACACTTTCTAGCGGTTCTCGAACCTCTTCGAGTCGTACCGTGCTCCCACTAGCCCTTTTCAAGAGAAAATCTTTCTCAAGAAAGACACCATTTCGACGATAAACACTTTGTCCTCTTCCCGGTTATAGAAGTAATATCCTTTGGTTTCCCTATAATACCTCACAAAGAAGCATTTATCAGATTTGGGAGTGAGCTTATCAGACGTCAAATGTTTTACATAGGCATCACAACCCCATATCTTTAGAAAAGATAGCCTGGGACGTTTTCCAGTCCATATCTCATATGGCATCCTCTCTATAAATTTAGATGGAACCCTATTTAGTGTGAAAGCAGCAGTTTTTAGAGCGAATCCCTAAAAGGGCAATGGAAGATCAGATTGACTCATCATTGACCGGACCATGTCTAACAAAGTTCGGTTCCTCCGCTCAGACACCCCATTCCATTGGGGCGTGCCTGGTGAAGTCAGCTGTGGAACAATTTCACACTGTTTTAGATGATCAATAAACTCATAGCTTAAATATTCACCTCCATGATCCGATCATAGAAATTTAATTATCTTGTATGTATGATTTTGTACCTCGTTCTGGAACTCCTTGAACTTTTCAAAGGATTCAGACTTATGCCTCATTAGGTAGATGTAACTGAATCTACTAAAGTCATCGGTAAAAGCGATGAAGTACTGAAAACCACCTCTGGCCGTAGAACTCATTGGTCCATATACATCAGTATGTATAATGGCCAACAATTCACTTGCCCTCTCGCTTTGACCAGTGAAAGATGTCTTAGTCATTTTGCCAAGTAAACAAGACTCACATGTGTCAAACGATTCAAAATCAAATGACTCCAAAAGCCCATCTCTATGGAGCTTCTGCATGCGCTTCTCATTTATATGACCTAAACGATAATGCCAAACATAGGTAGGATTCAAATCATTAAGTCGAGACTTCTTGGTATTAACGTTATAAACATGTGTATCCTCAAGATTCAAAATATATAAGCCATTCACCAATGGACAAACACCATAGAGCATACCATTCGAAAATATCGAACAACACTTATTCTTTATTATGAATTCAAAACCGTCTTTCTCTAAATATGACGAAGAGCTGATGTTTCTGCCTAAGGCAGGAATAAAATAGCAATTATTCAATTCTAAAACTAATTCTAAGGATAGCGATAAAGAATAAATGCCGACGGCCAACACAGCAACTTTTGCATCATTGCTGACGCGGACATCCAATTCACCTCTTGCACACTTTCTAGTCTTTTTCAGTCTCTGTAACGATTTGTAAGTATGAATCATTGATCCGGTATCAAATACCCATGAATCACTTGGACGAGTAGCAAGATTAATTTCGATAATATTTATACCTGAAGTAAAAGTCACACTTTCCTTTTTTTTCTTGAGTTCTTACAAGTACAACTTGCAATTCCTCCGCCAATGACCAGCTTATGGCAGTGGTGGCAAGTGTCAGAAGTAACAGGGCCAGTCTTAGACTTTCTAGCTGGTTTAGACTTAGAGCTCGAGATCACATCTGAAGCTTTAGCATTTTCCTTGCGTTTTCTCTTCTTACTATCCTTCTGAACCATCATCACATGATTATAATTCTTTTTAATGCTATCCTCGGTAGCCTTTAGCATCCCATGCAATTCAGCCATGCTTTTCTCCATGCTGTTCATATGAAAATTCAAAATGAACGGCTCGAAGCTCACCGGGAGCGACTGGAGAATCACATCCGTGGCCAAATCTTGATCAAAGGGAAAACCAAGTTTTTTCAGGCTCTCAATGTAACCAATCATCTTGATCACATGAGGACTGACTGGGCTGCCTTCTGTCAACCTGCACGCAAACAAAGACTTTGAGATATTGTACCTCTCAGTCCGTGCTTGGTTCTCAAACATGCCTTTAAGTCCCATGATAATATCGTAGGCATCCCTGTTCTCGTATTGCTTCTGAAGCTCAGAGGACATACAGGCAAACATGAGACAGCTGACATTAATCGAATCGTTGGCGTGCTTCTCATAAGGCCGTCGATCTGCGGCAAATGCATCATCTTTTGGTTCATCAAGATGCGGGTGATGGAATTGTGCCCAAGAAAATTCTGGGGGAACCGGAAGTTCCGGCTGTAGACGGAAGTTCCGGGTTCTGGAGCATCCGGAAGTTCTGGTAGGACCAGAAGTTTTGGGTCAGTCCCAGTGTTCGATTTTCTGGACGAATCGGAAGTTCCGGCTGGAGCCGGAAGTTCCGGGTTCTGGACGAACCGGAAGTTCCGGTTGGGCCGGAAGTTCCGGGTTGAGAATTAATGCGATACAGAAGGTCTATTTCAGAAGTTCCGGATGGGATCCAGAAGTTCCGGACCACGCGAACAGATTAGATCTGTTGGGCTTTAATGCAGATTAAAGGCCCACGTTGGTGCACTATATAAAGAGGGGTGGGGCTAGCACGTGGAGGCTGCTGTTCATTGTTACTTCACCCTAACCCTAGCCGTCACCTCTCCTCTCTCTACGATCACAAGTGTTGTGATTGATCTTCTAGATCTCGCGAGCGGTGCTAGCACGCCGGCGCGAAGTGATCCCGTCCCTGTACGTGTGGATACCGTAGAGGCATCGTTGCTGCATCGGTGCTCATCTTCTTCCTGCGGAGTTTGCCGGATCGTCGGATCGCGTCGTCTTCATCGCCGGATCGCCGACGAACGAACGAAGCCGGGAGAAGAGTTGCTCGAGACCGCGCTACTCCAACTCTACTTCCGCTGCCCGAGCGCGTCTCGTGGTTCAAGGTAACGATCCATGATCCCATTACACTCATGGTTCCTGGGCTAACGGGGTAAATTTTTGAAATTAAGCGCTAGCGTAGCCTCCCCATATCCCAACAGCGGGTCCTCTAGAACATATTTATTTTTCTCTTGCTTGAGAACAATTCTCAAGTTTCTATACCAGTCAATAAAGTTGTTTCCAGAAAGCTTTTCCTTTTCAAGAATTGATCGCAAATTAAAGTGGAAGTGTTCTTACCAGTAGGCGCCATGATCTAAAAAAATACAAGATTCAGCACTATGCTATGTGAATCTTCTATCAAATAAAAGATACTCCACTATATGTAAAATGATCGCTTTCCCTCTAACGACACATAGTGTAACAAGATCCATATTCAACTAACTCCTAGTGAGATTTGGCATCACTTCTAGAAGATTAGTGACATAGGTAAGCAACACTTTGCTAATCACATCCCTATGTGACTCTTGTTCGTTGCGATAGCATCCTATATCTCGACGCCTAACTCCATGCCCCCAAAGCCCAAAATTGTTTTGACAGCTTTGTTAAGCAAACCAATACTATGTATGTGGTTGTCCGACATCCATCCTAACTAGTCAAGATAAAAGATGGCACCTGTTTTGGCAGACCCACCATACAATGATCAAAACCTTTGTAGGTGTAACTATTGGAAAGGGCATCAATGACTCTTAATTTTCTGAAGAAAACTATTATAACATGGTAACGATGCCTACCGTACACAGAACATGAAAGAATAGTATGACAGAAACATAAGAAAATATCACAGGTAATCATATTAACTGTGACATAGTATGGCCCTTTTTCACATGGTAATCTCTATCTTCATGGTTCCTGTCCTTCGGGTCATCACGCTTCAGGCCTCAATAAACTTGTATCAGTCTATTACACCTAATAGCGCTATACTAATTACATAAGGGGAAGCATCACATATCGACACGCAGGTCATACAATATTTGAACAGCCTTGGGCTGCAATTAACCATGACACGTAGGCCATGAAAATTACATGCTTGTATCTTATATATTGCAAGGCCATACCAATCACATCATTCTCTATAAAAATAAGTTAGACGTAGAATCTATACGTGACTGAACAATACCCAGAACTTTCGGTTCAAAGGCCCGGAACTTTCAGTCGAAGGGCCCGGAACTTCCGAGTCAAACCCAGAACTTCCGAAATCAACCTTCTGTATCGAATTTATTTTGGCCCGGAACTTCCGGATCACACCCGAAACTTTCGAAAATATCCTTCTGTTTCGAAGTTTATTTCGGCCCGGAACTTCCGGGTCACACCCGGAACTTCCAAAAATCCGACACAAAAACAATAGATCTAATCTATTTTCACAACATATCACATATATGTGATCGATCCAGATCGAACACTATGCACATAGTCTCTGATACCACTGTTGGGTTATGGGGAGGCTACGCTAGCGTTAATTTCAAAAATTTTACCCCGTTTGCCCAAGAACCATGCGTGTAATGGGATCATAGATCGTTTACCTCTAACACGAAACGCGCTAGCGCAGCGGAAGAAGAGTTGGTAAAGCGTGTCCTCAAAGAACTCCGCCCAGCTCCATCCATTTGTCAGTGATGAAGACGACGTAGTTCGGCGATCTCCACGAAAGATCAGCACCGCAATAGCAGCAGCGCCTCTACGGTATCTACACGTACAGGGACGGGATCATCTCAAGCCAGTATGCTAGTACCACGCGAGAGATCAGGGGAGAGATGGCCACAACCGGTGTAGCCAGGAGAGGTGGTGGCTAGGGTTAGATCGAATCAACAGTAGCCTTTTCATCCTAACCCCTCCTCTCCTTATATAGTACCCTCTCATGAGCCTTTAATCAGTATTAAAGCCCAACAGATCTAATCTGTTCGTCTGGCCCGAAACTTTCGGTCCTAACCGAAACTTCCGAAAATAACATTCTGTACGAATTTATTTCTGCCCGAAACTTCCTGTACTAACCGGAACTTCCGAATCCTGGAACTTTCGGCCTAACCAGAACTTCTAGACCCAGAACTTCCGGTCCAACCGAAACTTCCAAAAATAACATTCTGTATTGAATTTATTTCGACCCGGAAGTTTCAGTTCCACCCGGAACTTCCGATTCGTCCAGAATTCACCTTTCAGGCATGCCCGAAACTTCTGGTTCCTCTAGAAATCGAAACTAAAACTGAGGCTGGCTTAGAACTTCCGATCTAACCGGAACTTTCGAATGCTTTAGAACCCGAAACTTCTGGCCTCAAGCCAGAACTTCCGGTTTCCTAAGAATTCTCTTGGGCATATTTCCATCACGTTAACGAGGAGTTACTCCCCGTCGAATATCCGTCAACCCGACAGGGATCGGGAACAAGAGAAACTTGCCTCCGAGATTAGAGACAGGAATGAGAAACGAGGCAAAACTCCTCGGTACTCCCTACCGGAGGATAGAGACTCTCTCCCCATCTGGGAGTGTTCCTGTTGCCATTCCTATGTTGACCTCACAAAATTGCCATAAAATTCAGTGTGCTATCTCTTTTGCAATACCACCCTATAAAATACCAAAATTGCCCTCATCTTTTTCCTTTACTCATCTTCCTCCTTCGAGCTTCGGTTGAGTGGACGAATGAAGATGAGAAGGGAAGAAGACGGGCAAATAAACATTTTAAGTTAGCCATTAGATCTGATATAAAGGGTCAAGATCTATCTATGCATGTACATAAATTGTAGTTAGGCGTCACAAAACACAAACCCAAAGCAGGTACAGAAACGAGGTAACAACAGGGGAAAATCCCCCAAAACTCTCAACTTGGATTATTTGTGTTCACAATTTGCAGAATCCCATCCAGCCGAACAAACTCAGAACTACTGCAATAAAACTAATCAGCGATGTGTGCAATGGAGCAATGGATCATGCAAAGCTAACACATCAGTTATTATTGGTACACATCTACTCCACAGAGAGCTCCAATGGACCCTCTTATTGAGCACTCCACAACATGGAGCCTGCAGGTGTCACTCTGCGAGGTCCCATCTTAACTTTCAAAACTGTATGAACAAAAATCGAAGGTGCACGCGGTAATGTGGCGCCTCTATGCCTTGGCGCCAAGTTCCAGCATCAAGGTGTGGTTTGCATCCTGGCTTCCGGGGCCACTGAACTGGATGGGTCCTATGTCGCCAGAGATTAACAAGTTAATTGCGAAAAAATTGATCATATACTTTCTATTTAGATAGAAATTAAAGATTTACACTCATGTGGGTCTCTCTCATGACCCACATGTATCATTCACTGAGATGATTTACATGTCAATGAGATATTGAGTGTAAATTCTCAATTTCTTATCTAAAGAGAGGGTATATAATCCAATCTCACTTTTGTTGCTGTTATGATCAACAATCTCACTTTTGTTGCTGTTATGATCAACATTCACTGCTTTCTAGCAAATTCCATGCACACATACCAGGGCTGATGTACCGGTTCTTGAGGGCCCATTCATCTCGCAACGAAGCAAAGTTCTTGAAAGGAGCACCTAAAAATTGATGATGCATGTTCATGATATTTGGACAAAGATGTAATAAATCCTGATATTGTTAGTATTGGAAACAGAGGTGCTTCGTACCGTCAAGTTCGACCATAGCCTTCTTGATCACTGGCTTAAACTTGCCTGATTGAAGAGAACAAAATCATAAGCTTTGCACTCTAAATAAGTAAATGGCAAGTATGGCAACACATAATACAGAAAATCTGACATAAATTACTCCGAAAAAATAATTTAAAAGATTTAGAATACGACTACTCGCATATGAGTAGGTACTTGAATAAATGAACAGTCAGAATAGCTGGGTAATCTTAAACTGAAAACAAGGGCATAGTAGAAAATTACCGTGCCTCCTCTCAACATCCATCAACGCTGTCAATGCAGTTCCTCCAACAGTCCATTCTTCCACAGGAGCAGCGAGGTTGGCAACCTAGGTAGAACAAACAATAATAAGATCGTAATCAAATCATGCAAGTTCATCTAACAGCAGCTTCCAGATAATCAATACACATATATCAGCATTGTGTTGGTTTGTGAACTTTTAACAAGATACATGCTGCAAATACGACCTCCACAAAGTATGTTAATTAGGTGTCAACCTGTGGCATTCTGGCATCTAACAAGTAATGTCACAAGAAACTATAGTGGGCATACCGATGTAATAAGTCCTGTCTTCCCAGAATGAAGCAGTGCCCCAGAACCGTAACCTAATGCATAGCAATAGCTAGAATCAAAATTAGTAGGGAGGCCACATCTTCCTTCATATCTGAAAATTTTACAAAGGAAAGGCATTAGAGATGGAGAGTTATTTTGGTAAATGCAGCAATTCATACTTACCCAAAGAAGTGAGATTGGCCTCTGAAATGTGCAGGGTACTGTCCCTCAGCTTTTCTCTTCTCCAATTCAGTTTCAACCATGGCAATAAGCATTTTCTCAGTTTCAATTTTTGCGACCTGAAATGAATTTTTGGAGGCCAGTTAGGAACTTAGAATGATTAACTTTTTGGTAGAAACACTCGCCAGAGGAGAGGACCAAAAAAGTATTTTACCTGAACATTGCCGTGCGGATCTCTTTCAAGCAAAAGTTGCTCCTGAATGGTTTTGGGAAGAAAGTCAAACAGCTGTCTGGATTCTGGTTGAAGCTTGCTTTTCCAGGCGCCTTCCTCATCAACAACATCATGTGCCAAAATTTCATTCAATTCTGCAATGAGTTTTTGAACCTAAAAAGGAAAGAGAATGAAATCAGTAATGCAGTCTGTAACAAGAGTAGAAGACAACATTGCAGATACATGAAGATTGCCAAACCTCTGGGATGAAATCAATCAAACCCTCTGGGATAAGGATAACACCATAGTTGTAACCAAATTCTGCACGCTTGCAGATGATATCAGTGATGTAATTGGTGACATTCTTCAGAGTTTCCTTCTTCGCAGCGACCTACAGTAAAAAAATGTTCGATTGTAATGCGTAATAAGCAAACAAAATGTTCATGCACTTCAGCAAAACTGAATAGTCTCCAAAACCACTTTACCCCCAGTCGCATTTTATGAAACCATAAATTGAACTAATGTATGAGAGATTTGCGCCATTTGGCAAGACCAGCTTGGAAACTGTGACATTACTGTAGTGACGTATTATTGTAGAGTTGGCACTGTTTACACATGAACAATAACAGATTTCTTATTAGGAAACATATCTACTAAGTTGTTTGGTATCATATCTGCTAGGTTAGGCAAGTTATTGCTTAGATTGTGTTTATAATAATTAGGATAGTGAGGATAGTCCTCTAAAAAGGACCCCTGAGAGAGAAATAAACGAGTCCTTTATCTATCCTCTCCCTGCCCATGTGGTTCCACGTTGCAGTGTCAGCGGCTTCCATGGTGATGCAACAGCACATAGGTGAGGGACAATGCACCTCGAGGAGGTTTTAGAGAAAATTACCCCAACCATTCCCATCACATTTGTTAGGCAAAATTGAAAAATGAAATGTGCATGGAATAAAGATTGATGCAGGTCCACATATGATTCCACCATTACGAAACAGCATTCCAAGCTAGAAAAAGGTTGGAACGTCGGATCAATGTAGAAAGAACATCACATATAAGAATTACAAACCTCTTCTCCAATGAGCGCAACATTAGGGTGTGTTTGCAAAGCACACTCCAATGTAATGTGAGAAGCAGCCCGACCCATAAGCCTCACAACTGCATGGACATCGCGAGTACTTATTAGTGATGTGTCAGAAATAGACAAAACAATGTTAAAACATCTGTCAAAGTTAACTCAATATTCATGGATTTTATATGTTGGCAGCATATTGTACAACTATAAGGATGTTTGAGGCATTATTTACATAAATATATAATGACTACTTTATTAGTCTGCTGAGTATTTAATTACTTTCTTATCTAATTTAACAACTGAATATCCTAAACAACAATCTGATTCAATAGCAATATTCTCATTAACAGTGGTAAAAAAGGTTTAGCTGTTGGCACGTAGTAGCTACGACCTCTTCAAATATCACCTATTGTGCTGCTAATTGCTATCAATTCTCTTTTCCAAGTTTACAAATACAAAATCATGGTTTAGAATATGTCCAAACAATCGATATTCGATACAGAAACTTACAGTGGTAATACTTCCCGGTTGACCGTGCATCAGTCATAACATTGCCAATCATTTCAGAGTATATCTGAGAAAGAAGATGGACCAGTCATTAATGTAGCCATAACAGTTTTCACGTTATACTAAATCGTCATCTTTGCGAAATGTCCTGATTCACCTTGTGCGATTGACGAAGTGCATAATGGACATATAAGTGAAATTGTCAAAATCTAGACTAGGATTTGCAGAAAATTCAAAGATTGGTGCATAAGGTTCAAGAACCTGATACCTTGCAAGCAGTGTCAAAGCCAAAGCTTGTTGGAACCTCCTTGCATTTCAGATCTCCATCGATAGTCTTCGGACAACCAATGACACGAGTTTTAATGTTCCTTCCCCTACAAAGTGAAATTGTGACTTGCTTGTCAGTTGTCAGAACACATATGACTAGCAATATAGACAATACAATTATCAGGTATAATCTCTAGATTCTCTATGTTGCATCTACGACTCAGATGATGTTATGGTGACCAATACTTTATGACAGAGAAAACATCATCCAGAATTCAGAAAGCATGCTTCAGCCACATAAATGAAAAACAAGACTATTGTCTGGAAGTCTTTTTTTGCATTGCCTTTGGGGATTGATCTGTTCCCTACTTCCCTGTTGACGGGCCTTAAAATTACAAAGCTTGAGGTGTTAACACAGACAAAGGAAACTGTTTAGTAGAAGCAAAATCGTGTGTTGTGATATTAGCAGCTAACCTGAAGTATTCAGCAAGGAGGCATGCGTTTGTGTTTGAATCATCACCACCAATGACAACAAGTCCATCCAAATCAAGTTTGTTTACTGTGTCTTCTGCTTGCTTAAACTGCTCAAACACTCAATAGAATTAAAATAAATAAAATGCAGACAAAGTAACCGTTAGTCAACAAAATAGCAAATTCTCCAAAAAGCAACCTGCTCTGGTGTTTCAATCTTGTCCCTTCCACTGCAGATCATATCAAATCCACCCTATTAAAAAACAAAAAAACAAAATTAAAATGCATAGCCAAAGTAATAGCCCCTTAAAAAGTAAAAGTTCATACCACAATGCGACCTAACCATCAACAGTATGTGATACCTAACATCATCATAATTCAGGGGAAAATATAGAAAAATGTAAATTTTTTCACCAAAGCAAGATCTTATTATCTTGTCTAAACCTGAATTTTACCTAACACCACCAACCAAACTAGCATGATTTCCAGAAGGTGTCAAATTTCCACCAAGCATGCTTAATGAAGGCTATGTTGCCATACCTGGCTTCTGTAGGGGTACACGTAATCTGCAGTGAGCTCAACGTACTTGCACTTCATGACCCCAGCTGGGCCTCCCTTGAATCCATACAAGACGCTGCCCTTTGCACGCTCCTGTAGGTAGTCTGGTCCGACCCAAACCAGGCAAATTCACCAATAAGCATGCTTCACAAATGCCTTCAAAAGCACAATTCCTACTTTGGCCCTTAGCAATTTTGGCCCTCATCAGACTACGGAAATCTATCAGGATCTAGACCTGTGCAAGTTTAATGTGGAAGCTTGCACGAAAACACCAACTCTAACTACATCATGTTCAGATCTCGCACCAGACAGCCAGCTTCAAATTCGTTCGTGCTAATGGTATAGAAAACGGAGCCTTTTCAACCCTCGTTAACAGAGAAGATAGCTCTATAAAACTCGAACTCACCAAAGATGCCGCAGATCACATTGTGCCCGCCAGGCGCCTGGCCACCGGAGAGCACGACTCCGACCTTTAGGGGCCTCGTGGACACCGGCTCCGTCGAAGGAACCAGCGACACCGACGGCTGGCCGAACAGCTTGGGGAACAGCTTCGCGATCTCATCTGCACCAGATCAAATCTAAGCTCACCAAGCCCATCCCAAAAAAACCCGACCAGTAAGCATCAGGAGCGCGAG
>KE371374.1:590902-604136 GCA_000418225.1 Zizania latifolia
CCCACTGACCTAGCTGTGGCCACCAACCTCCGCCTCCTCCTCGCACTCCTCGCTGTACGCAATGGCCGCACCGATCCAGTCTGCTCCACGCCCACCCTCTCTCTGGCGTGCACCTCCGTGACGTCCGCACCCATGCCGATCATCATCTAGTGCGTGTCGATGGGGAGGGGTCCGAGTACGACCCACTGACCTAGCTATGGCCACCAACCTCCGCCTCCTCCTCGCACTCCTCGACGTACGCAACGGCCGCACCGACGATGTCCTGTATCTCTATGCTGAGGTTGTCCGTGATAGCCCATTTGATAAAGCGGTCCCGCACCCTCGCCTACTATATCTGCCTCCTCCAGCGGCGGATCCAGCAGGGGGAAGGGGGGCGCACGCCCCCTTGGTCCGGCCAGAACACCAGTACCCAATGCTCTTTTGCTGTTGCCATACCGCCCGCTCCATCCACACATCCGCTGGAAGGTCAAATCAGTTTAGCTATCTACAACGCATTAAAAAATCTGAGAAATATACAGTAGCAATTCGCGGGCAAAGTTAGAATGGAAGTAGGTTCAACAGTGATTTTTTTTAATTTTGAGTACATGTTATGTTTTAACCTATTTTAGGGACATTGACCGATTTAGTTGAGTTGCGAAAGGACTCAAAAACTATAAAATTTCTATTTCTTCAAAATTGTTTGAAAAAACCCTACGTCCCAACTATTCATATCTCTTTAAACTTGTAAAAAAATCATTTCTATCTCTTTAATTACACTTGGTTTAGAAATCAAGTAGTTTTATTTCTTTATACTTCTATCTGCTCTTTATCTATTATCACACTTTAGTTTAGTCTTTTATTCTAACTATTAATTTATCAATTTTATTTTAAAAATAAAGTTTTTATAAGACGAGGTACAACAATACAAGAGAATAAATAATAGAAAAATGAACTGATAAAAAAACTTATTACTGTTATCTTCCATATAAACACATGTTTTTCTAAATACTCATGCATTTTTAGTATTTTTTGCTATGATTTTGACTTTACATATAATATCGTGAATAATTTATATATATATATATATTATTATTTGTGTGACCTATGATCAGCTAGCCCCCTCGAACTTTCGTCTGCATCCGCCACTGGCCTCCTCACAGACTCACCGACGACCGCCGTGGAGGGGTCGGGCGGATCGGTGTGAGCGGTAGCAAGGCCGTGTGAGCTGAGCCCACGGCTTGCCACAGGGAGCCGAGCGGGGCATAGGAGCGTGGAGCCGGCTAAACAGTGAGGTCGTGAGGGGAGCTGGAAGATGGAAGTGTTGGCGGAGCCGTCCGATGCATGAACCGTCCACATGTCGTCGATCGAAGATCGGCTGCAGGGAGAGCCCGTATGCCCTGAATTTTTTTCCCATCCACCGCCCGTCCGCGCCCACGTGGCCACGTCTCTCTCTCTCCTCCCATCCCCACGCAGATTTCAAACCCGCGTCGCGTCGGGGCCGGGTCTCCGCCGCCGCAGGCGAAGGCAACTGCCCCCGATCCGTCGAGATCCGCCGCGGGTAGGGGAGGAGGAGGAGGAGGAGGAGGGGAGACGCCGCCACGATGGAGGCCATCGATGAGCTTTCGCAGCTGTCCGAGTCCATGCGTCAGGCGGCGTCGCTGCTCGCCGACGACGACCCCTCCGACGACACCGCGCCGCGCCGGCCCTCCACCTTCCTCAACGCCGTCGCGCTGGGCAACGTCGTAAGTATCGGCGGCTTCCGCCGCTGCCGCAGGGGGACCACCCCTCCCTTGCGATCCGCCGCTCTTGCTCCGATCTGATCCCGTCCTGATCTGCTATTGTAGGGCGCCGGCAAGTCGGCCGTGCTGAACAGCCTCATCGGGCACCCCGTGCTGGTGAGCTTGTACTCGAGTAGCGCTGCACCTCTCCTTCCCCCTTTCTCTCGTTTTTTTATTAGATTTGGGTCGTGGTGCAGCCGACGGGGGAGAACGGGGCGACGAGGGCGCCGATTATGGTGGACCTGCAGAGGGACCCAGGGCTCAGCAGCAAGTCCATCGTGCTGCAGATCGACAGCAAGTCGCAGCAGGTGTCCGCAAGTCAGTGGGAGCTCATAAACTTACTTTGCTCAATCCTGTGATGTGCGTGCTTGGGTTTCAATCTGGGCATGGTGCTGACTTTGTGATGTCTGCTGTCCTCAGGTTCTCTGCGGCATTCCCTGCAGGACAGACTAAGCAAAGGTGCATCCAGCGGATTCGGTAGGGGCCGTGTAGAGGGGATCAATCTCAAACTGCGGACGAGTACAGGTTTGCCCACTAGTAACTTAGCAATTTTGGTTAACATGTTTCTGCTTCCTGTTCCATTAGCAATTTAGATAATATAGTGTAGACTGATAGAATATCTCTGCAGATTAAAGATTTGGTGAAGCACTCCTTGTAGTCATGGCACACAGGAAAATCAAATAAATAAAATTTGGGTTGTGATAAGTTTATTCCATTCTACATGCTGTTTGCTCGTTGTGCTGAAGAAAGCAACAAAAGAATCTTGTGATGTGTATAATTGCTAAGTAGAAGTGATATAATTTTTCGGTACAACTTATTGTCTTGATGCTTACTATTGATGCATCCTATGCTTAATTTCTTATATATTTATTCTTATTTTATGTTGTGTTGTTCTGTATAAATCTCTCACTGTACCTTTTCTTGTTTTATTTTCAGCTCCTCCATTAAAACTGATTGATTTACCTGGGATAGACCAACGAGCTGTGGATGATTCAGTGGTAGGTGTAAAATATGTCGATTTACTTCATGTCTCGTCCATTAGTTCTTCTGTATGGTAGATGATTAAAAAATAATTTTAGAACACCCACTTTTACTGTCAGTTTGCACACTATATCAGTAAAATGTTGACTAGAACATCCTGTGCCATCCGTGACAAGACATATCTGAAAAATGATAGTGTCATGTTCATGTAGATTTTATCTAGGGAACATTGCAATGCAGTTGCAACAGATTGAATTTTCCCCTGAAGCCTTTTGCACCATTAATACCTGTCTACTATTGAGAGAGGACTACATACCTAGTTTATTAAAGTTGCCACACTGGCACACTTCTAATTTTGTGCAGCAGAATGCTGATTGTTTTCTGAATTCAGATCAATGAATATTGTGGACACAATGATGCGATACTGCTTGTTGTGATACCTGCAATGCAAGCAGCTGATGTCGCATCATCTCGAGCTCTCAGACTGGCCAAGGATATTGATTCAGATGGTCTGTCTTTCAGTTGGAATAAATATCCTCTTTAATACCATTGTCATTCATTTCAAAGGAAGTGATGTTTATCCATTCACTGTAGGGACCAGAACTATAGGTGTGTTAAGCAAAGTTGATCAAGCAGAGGGAGATGCAAAAACTATAGCTTGCGTTCAGGCCCTTCTGTCGAACAAGGGCCCAAAAAACCTTCCAGATATCGAGTGGGTTGCTCTGGTAGGACAATCAGTTGCAATTGCGTCAGCTCAAGCAGTTGGGTCTGAAAACTCACTAGAAACAGCATGGCAAGCTGAAGCTGAAACCCTCAAATCCATCTTAACTGGAGCTCCTAAAAGTAAGCTAGGTAGAGTTGCTTTGGTTGACACAATTGCCAAGCAAATACGTAAACGGATGAAAGTGCGACTTCCTAATCTATTGAATGGGTAAGAATTTTGCCTCATGCTTCAATTACCATTGTATCTGCAACTATCAATTATTTATCCACTCTGCATGGTGTTAGATGAATTCATGTTCTTACTACAGTGATGTTACTCTTGCTGATAAATGTGGCACATAATTCGAATTATTTTGCTGGTACATATAGAGCCTGCATCCGCATGCAAATTTAGTGAGCCTTTGCCTACCATTCACCCATTTTTCTCTCTTATATGCATTTAGTTGTTACCATTTTACCATCCATGCAAAGTATTCTATCTCATCCTCACAGCATTAAGAGAGAGTATGAAAATCACTGAAGCTGACCTTGCTTATTTTCGTGGTTCCTATTCAGTCCTAGCAACAGCTACCTACAGTCCTTTCTGTTTTCTTTTTTGAGAGGATATGGTGCTGCAAGCTAGCATGGCCGGAGAGCAGGTTTAGCTACACTAGAACACCACCGTTTGTTCTAAACTGTCACATAGAAAGGGCCCAACTTGCTCGGTCCATGAAGCTGAGTTTCAGTCCAGTCAAAGAATAAACCCAAACATTTTTTTTGGGGGTGGGGGTAATAAATGAATGATATTCAACAGTGTCAACAGAGAGCATCCAGGAGAAGAAGCCATGCCGGCGTATGATATACTATAGTGATGTTAGTCCTATTGATAGTGCCATATAATTCGGACTGGTTTACTGGTAAACATAATGCCTGCATGTACATTTAGTGAGCCTTTGCCCATTGTTCTGTTTTTTCCTCTTAAGAAGTCACTTGCTCTCATATTCTCAATTTCATCACCTGTAATCCTTGCACAACATCAAAACATGCCTTCTGTTATTAACAGAGGGGATAATTCACTACGTATGTGTAGTCTAACATTAAATTTACACTTCCTTTCTGTGCTACTATCTATTTCAGTCTTCATGGTAAATCTCAGATGGTGCAAGATGAACTGGCAAGACTGGGAGAATCTATGGTACAAAGTGCTGAAGGGACCCGAGCAGTTGCTTTGGAGCTCTGCCGGGAATTTGAGGATAAGTTTCTTGCTCATATTACATCTGGCGAGGTTAGTAAAAAGCTTCAAGACTACCCTTGATTTGGATTTTAATTACAACTTCCTAAACTGCATAAGCAATTACAAGGACAAAAATGTTGTTTTATATAAATAGGGTTCTGGTTGGAAAATTGTTGCAAGTTTTGAAGGCAAGTTCCCAGACAGAATTAAACAGCTTCCACTGGACAGGCATTTTGACCTCAGCAATGTCAAAAGGGTAAGATTGGTTCCAATATAAGGATTAAGCTCTACTAGTGAACAGTTTACCATCTTGTATGAACAGTATTCTCTGACATTCTAGATTGTCTTGGAAGCCGATGGTTATCAACCATATCTGATATCTCCAGAGAAAGGGTTGAGGTCCTTGATAAAAATAGTATTGGATATGGCAAAGGAGCCATCACGACTCTGTGTTGAAGAGGTATGTTCTAGTTAATCCAAATATTATGCATAGTTAGCTTGTTATGCATTTACAATTTCCGTTGCCAATAAAACTGCAATGTTAGGTCTATGCCTTTTCTCCCCTTAAGGCTAAGGTCAATGTAGATTGTAGAAATAAGTAGTTCATTTTGGTAAATTATTGCAATATAAGCATACCCATGTTTATTATGCTCTTAAGAGATTAGGCATTTCTCTTGCCCCGGTTCTACCAAAAGAAAAATAACGTCTTCTAGATTTGACTTTTGGAGACCTGGTTGGGTGTATTTGATTAAAGTAGCTATTTATTCTCTGGATTGAGTTTTTTACATTGAGGTCAGATTTATGGTTCCATGGATGCAACAAATATGCTACTCATGCATTGGACTAGACTAAGTACCTGCCGGAGTTCCATACCTCCAAATGGTCAGATTTTTGTCTATTAGGTGTTATCAGTTGTTGCTGTGGTATATCTATGTTATGTACTGGTGTTTTGGAACCTTTTGTATTGGAGGTTGTGAACTTCATAATTTATTGCTTATGAAAAATAATAACTATTTTTTGAATGCACTAGGTACATCATGTATTGTTAGACATCGTCAATGCTTCCGCAAATGCCACACCAGGACTTGGAAGATATCCTCCATTCAAGCGTGAGGTATCACCTGTCTATTTAGAGTTTCTTTCCCTTCTATTTTGCTTTTTGATAGAGTCCATTGTTGACTGATCTGAGTGCAAATTCTCTCTTTTCCTTTTGGCAAGGTCATTGCAATAGCATCAAATGCATTAGAGAGTTTCAAAAATGATGCAAAAAAGATGGTTGTTGCACTTGTTGATATGGAGCGTGCCTTTGTTCCTCCTCAACATTTCATCCGTCTAGTGCAAAGAAGGTTGATATATTTCTGGCTAGGTTTTTCACCTTCGATTTTTAAATTTTTATTTGTCTCCAAGTTAATAGACATTTCTCCATGTCCAATTTCAATTCTTTTTCTTGAGAGAGTATTTGCACTAAACTGATTTGTAAATTCATTTTTCCATAATGTCTGACGATGTGAAACTACCATGAGAAGCTTAGGTAGCGTTTGAAGGTGAGGGTAGATGGTAGATGATCTAACTCTTTGAACAAATAGTTTGAGGGTTCCAACGAATGGATTTAATGCTAAAAAGTTGATAAATGTCTTTAAAATAAAATTTCCAATATTTTTCATATAGAAAGTTTCTAGAGAACAACAACAACAAAGCCTTTTAATCCCAAGCAAGTTAAAGTAGGCTAGAGTTGAAACCCAACAGAAGCTATTAATCAAGATTCAAGCACATGAATAGGCAGAATAGCTTATCTTCATGTACTCCTATTCAAGGCTAAATCTTTGGGAATATTCCATTCTTTTAAGTCTCTTTTTATTGTCTCCTAAGTCAATTTCGGTATTTCCCTGCCTCTCCTCACACTATTGTCGCACCCAATGTTATTACGGTGGTAAGGCGAAGCGCGGCGGCCTACCCCCTTCTAGATGCCTAGGCGAGTCAAGCATGCGGCGAGGCGACACCATACATATATCCTAACCTACAAGTGTGCAGCATGAACATATCTTGTTGTAGTAAGTTTTGGAACCCATGTAGCTGACATCCTCCCCTTTCTAATTGCTCTTGTTCCTTTAGCATGCTTCCCACTTGCATGTTTGAACATATTGCTTGAGTGAGCGAGCTATGATGAATTTAATAGTTGAACATGCCATCTTTTTGTAGGCCAACATTCTACACCATACAACATTGCATATCTAATCGCTATTCTATAGAACTTGCTTTTTAGCTTCTAGGTACCCTCTTGTCACAGAGAATGCCAGATGCTTGTTGTCACTTCATCTACTCAACTTTGATTCTATGGCTAACATCTTCATTAATATCCCCATCTCTTTGAAACATCGATCCCAAATATTGAAAGGTATTATTCTTGGGCACTACTTGACCTTCCAAACTAATATCTCCCTCCTCATGTGTAGTAGTGCTAAAGTCACATCTCATATATTCAGTTTTAGTCCTGCTAAGTCTAAAACCTTTGGACTCAAGAGTTTGTCTCCACAACTCTAGTTTCCTATTTACTCCCACCTAGCTTTCATCAACTAGCACTACATCGTCAGCGAAAAGCATACACCAAGGGATATCTCTTTGTATGTCTCTTGTGACCTTATCCATCACTAAAGAAAATAGATAAGAGCTTAAAGCTAACCCTTGATGTAGTCCTATTTTAATCGGAAAGTCATCCCTGTCACCATCACCTATTCAAACACTAGTCACACCATTGTTATATATGTCCTTAATGAGGGCAACATACTTTGTTGGGGCTTTATGTTTGTCTAAAGTCCACCACATGACATTCCTTGATATTTTGTCATAAGCCCTCTCCAAATCAATGAAAACCATGTGTAGGTCCTTTTTCCACTTCCTATACTGCTCCATAACTTGTCTTATTAAGAAAACTACTTAGAAAGATTCTAGAGAAACCACACCTTTTAGGAGTTCAAAAAGCGTGCCACATGATAATCCAGATGGATAATCTGCCAAATAGCTGGAACAAACGGGGCCTAAGTATGTATACTTACCTTCACCTTCAAAGAACTATCTTTTATCAAGTGTTGCCTGAACACTGAAGGACACATGCATTTTCATATTTTAGCTTATGTTGTTCTTCTCTAGGGCCTGCTTTGATCAGGAGGATTCATTTCCAAATCTCTTGAATTTTTTGAGAGTTAAGTCCTTAGGACTTTGTTCAAATTTGAGCTATACCCAAAAATTGTCAAAGCAACTACCCAACAACCAAACACTCCCTAAACCACAATCTGTCACAAACACACGATTTGTCAGGGATATGCAATTGCTATGTTGAAATTCACTGGATTGCTGCTTTCTTGGTAATGAAGGACACTGGACACCATTATTTAGATTTTGTAAATATAGGATATTTCATTATTATACATTTACACTATGGGATGCTGATCTTTGGCCTTTTTGTTTGATAAAATATTGGCAGAATGGAAAGGCAGCGCCGTGAGGAAGAAATGAAAAACCGGTCTTCCCAGAAACCACAGGAAGCTGACCAATCTATGGCAAAAAGGGTATGGCTTTTGCCTATATGCATTTAGATTCACACTGTACATTGACATGTTTTATTAGAAATGCACTTGTTTAGGGTAACAAAATGCTTAGATTGGTAATGGCGTAGATTATTGTCTTTTTTCACCATTACAAGGCTAAAATAACTATGCATTGGTTCTAGGCGTCAAGTCCCCAAACAGGAGCTGAGCAAGCTGGTGTCAGCTCAAAATCATCGAAAGAAAAATCAAGCCAGCAAGACAAAGACAAAAAAGAAGGATCCAATTTGCAGGTTGCTGGTGCTTCTGGTGAAATTACTGCAGGTATGAATTATGAAATATGTCAAATCAGGCTGTGCTCAAGTTACGTCATCATGGAAATTCATTCTCAAATGCTATGCACTTTAGACAAAAAACAGAGGCTTAAATATTCCATTTTTGTCTACAAATTCTATATTCTGGAAGATTCCATTAGTTGGAGCTCTGCCAAACAGGCCCTTTGAACCACTTGCTATAGCGCAACATTTATTCTGTTTCCTTGTAATAAAGTACACACTAATGTGCTGATAAACAAATATATATGTGTTTTTCCACGCTTTTTTGCAGGGTACCTTTTGAAGAAAAGCACAAAAACTAACGGGTGGAGTAGGAGGTGGTTTGTCCTCAATGAGAAGAGCGGAAAGGTTAATCAGTTGTTATTTTGTTATCTTTTATTCTTTTTTATGCTGATGAGCTAACTGGAGGAGTCTTCAGGATGGTTTATTTATACATTTTTCCTTGGCACTTGGTGTTACTGGTTATACTTGTTTGCTATGGATGGGTGGTTAGATTTACCTTCTGTTATTTATCAGCTTGGGTACACTAAGAAACAAGAGGAGAGACATTTTCGTGGGGTCATCACTCTCGAGGTGCGCAAAACCTTATCCTCTGATTTGTGTTTGCTGTTTTGTCCCTGAACGGTACTGAAAGAAACATCACATATACATCTACAAAAGCTGTAAAATGAACTTAATTGGTAACTTGAATGTGCTGTTGTTGTGCAGGAGTGTAACCTTGAAGAAGTAGAGGAGGAAGAACCTGCTAAAAGTTTGAAGGATTCAAAGAAGGCAAATGTACCAGAGAAAGGCCCAAGTCTCGTGTTTAAGATAACTAACAGGGTTGCCTACAAAACAGTCCTAAAAGGTTGAGGTCCCCGAATATTATCGCTTAATATTTTATTAATATTTTTTAGATCAATTTTTCTTTATAATTTTATTCTTTCTAAGCTGTTTTTATTTCATGCTGCAGCTCATAGTGCTGTTGTATTGAAAGCTGAGAGCATGCCTGACAAGGTTGAGTGGGTAAATAAGATAAAAGCTGTAATTCAAAGCAAAGGGGGATCCTTCAAGGGTCCAAATACTGAGGGTGGTTCCATTAGGCAAAGCAATTCGAATGGCGCCCTGGTAGTTTCTAGCTATATCCATTGCAATGCTTTTAGTTCTCTGCCTCTATTTTTTGTTTGTTTGTCCAACTCTTTCTTGGTTTAACGTTAAGAATGTTTTTCATGCTCCTTAAAATACACATGTAGTGTCAGCATGAGTCCCTTGCTTCCATTTGTACATATCAATTGACATCTGATTCCTATACTTTTCAAAGGATACTATGGCACGGAGACCTGCTGATCCTGAAGAAGAACTTAGATGGATGTCTCATGAAGTTCGTGGTTATGTTGAGGCTGTTTTGAATAGTCTGGCAGCAAATGTCCCGAAGGTTCATGTTCAAGCAATTTAGCATTGGTCATTTTATTTAACCTTGTCATTGTGGTGAAGGTTTCATCGTTTTTTCTTTTCTCCGCTTTTCAGGCTGTTGTGTTGTGCCAAGTGGAGAAAGCAAAGGAAGATATGCTAAACCAGCTATATAGTTCAGTAAGGTTGATGTGCTGTCCATGACTAAGACTCCTTTCTTCTGGAGGCTAGCATACTGTTTCTGGCTTTCTTCAGTTTTTCCATATGCCATTTTCATATTCATCCATGTTGATATGTAGTGCAATCAGTAGCTATCTGGATCAGAAGGGTCCCAAGGGAATCGTGAATTTTTTTCTACAGCATATGATTTGTCTTGTAATTCAGTAATTCCTTCATGTATATACACCTCATAATAGTTGTAACATATGATCAATTTTCTTGTAATATGAAAAAGAAATATCAGTACATGAAGCATGTTATGATATTTTATATTCTTTTGGATAGACTTAGTTATTTTAGTTCCAATTTATTGTCAAAAGTACTGTTTTGTTGGACTGGTGGTGGGATTCACATGTTCCAGCACTTTATTCATTGATGCCTTACCTGCAGCATGTTTATTCTTAGCTTATATTTAATTATTCATCATAGACTTGCCTAAATGGTATACCTAAGCTAGCTGTATTATCTTCTGTTTTTTAATTTCACAAATTTCTACTCTTAATCATTTTGCTTATTTGTCATTACCAGTGGGCAAAGCAATGCAAGAATCGAAGAGCTTCTCCAAGAGGACCACAATGCTAAGCGTAGAAGGGAAAAATACCAAAACCAATCATCTCTCTTGTCAAAGCTTACCCGTCAACTTAGTGTTCATGACAATAGGGCTGCTGCTTATTCCAACGATAGCTATGAAACTGGTAAGCTTACTACATTTTCATCGTGTCAATAGTGATGTCAAATACAATTGTATAATTTTTAGGATTTCTCTTTCTTTGTAACGATTAATAATTAATGTGATCAGTACCTGACAAAGGTAATTACCTGGCCAGCCAATTAACCTTTTTTGTAACTCACGTTATGGAGAAAATTTTCAAAATAAACAACAAAGAGGTTGTTGAATTATCTTGTTGGTTTTAAAATGGAGGTGTAGCAAGCTTAAGTACTTTGTCCAGTGGAAGGTGACTTGCCCATGCCTTCAACCTCTGTGGTCTACTTTATGTGCCTAGAGAGGAAATTTAAGCTAAACCATAGTTTTGAGAACAGTTGTTGCTGGACAGTGACCACATGATTTCTGCAACTAGACTTCCTAATGTTTTTTGGACCTGGATTACGTCTTATAACCCCCTGAATGCTTGATGTCATGTTCTACTGAGAATTTTTGAACTTTTTTTGTGATTTCCTAATTTTATTTAGAATCATGGTTTTTGTCGGACGAAACAAATTTCTGAGCAAAACGATGTGGGATCCTTTCTACATAGTACATAGTCTTGTTTAGACCTATTATCACTTCCTACATGGCTTTTGCTACATGTTGCATCGTAGGTGACTAATGTGCATTGCATGCCACCACACGAGATTTCAGTGCGTATCATCGTAATATGCCTTTTCTTTTGCATTTTGTCACAAATTATTTGAATGAATTATTTGCAGAGAGCCCCCGGACAGCCAATCGCCCAGGTGAGGATTGGAGGTCCGCCTTCGATTCTGCGGCAAACGGACCCGCTGGTTCCGGCTCAAGCAGCGAATCAAGGTCAAGAAGCGCGGATGGACGCAGCCGGCACGACGAAAATGGTGATGTGAGCTCCGGTGCCAACTCTGGCAGCCGACGAACTCCAAACCGGTTGCCACCAGCGCCACCTAAATACTAATCGCGCTGATTAGTATCTATCCATGAACGCCATGTATTCTTGCTAGGCAAACGCTCTGTTCCTGATTCTGGTGGCTGTGTGAGTGGATTTGGGGATTGGACTATAGAGTTAGAGAGATACCATCTTACTGGAGAGTTGCATGGACAGTTTGTAAGCAGGGGCCCAGAGTTGTTTATAGAAATATACAGGTAATCCATTCTCTCTACTGGTTCGTGATCTTTTTGCCACATTCTTGTCCGATTAAGCCCATGCTAATAGGATATTTGTAGGACGATCGATCTTACCTTGTGTGTGTTTATATACTATTGCGCCCGTAGATTACTATTTTGCAGTAATTCTTTTACTACTATCAAATCTTACATATTTAGATTCCTTTTCACCTCTATCTATAGTAACCTCTACGGTTTTTTGGATCCATTTCCATCATCTTTGTTGGTTTCCGATGATGTAAGAAGCATGTAGTCCTCATCATCTTTATCAACCTCGACAGGTTGTGCCACGCTCAACGGCACAACAAACGACAGCTCGACGGCAAAGTCCCCGGAGCGCACAGAGGCGTTCGACGTTGTGCTCCACCGGGGCGAGGTCGATCGGCAGCGTCTATAACACCGGCAAACTAACAAAGATGACGTGGACAAGTCCTTTCTCATATGACGCTGCTATTCGCTCTGCTCTGTTGTCACTCACATTGAGCAAAAATATGGGATTATACTAATAGAGTGGACAAGGATGGAAACTAGAGCTGACAATTGAGCTCGAGGCTCATGAGCCAGCTTGGGCTCGGATGAGCCGAGCCGAACTCGAGCTGGCCCTTCTGGCTCAGCCAGCGATCAAGCCGAGCCGAGCTGGCTCGTGAGCCGGCTCATTGGCTCGGCCACAAACAAAACGGCGCATATCTCTTCCCTTCCATCCAGTGGATCGTCATAAGATATTATTCAGATCGTGCCTCCAGTCCTCCTGTTCAGTTCCCTGCGCTAGTTTTTGCCCTTTCCCTATGCCAGGGCACCATTGATGCACCTGTCGGTCGGCGGTCCCTGGCGCCCCACCGTCGCCCCCGGCGCCCGGCGCCGCCCCCACGCCCATCGTCGCCTAGGTTGCCCCTGACGTTCGCCTAGGCCGCTCGCTTCCGCTCGTGGCTGCCATCGTCGTGGACTTGTGGTGCTACGCGGATGCGGGACGACGTGTAGGAGGGGAACTGGGAAGGCAACCGTGCGGCACTGGCCGTCACTGCCCTGGATCTAGCCGGCGTCGCCCCGGATCCCACCGCTGTCGTTGCCTCCTCCGCCCGTGACCTACCACCGCCTCCTCCGCCCGTGGCCTCGGATCAAGGCTTCCCGTCGCCCGTGGCTCGCCGCTCGCCGCTCGCCCCATGATTTGCTTTTGCTTTTGCTGCGTGCTGCACTGCTGCATGCAATGTTGATCTGTGCCT
>KE371374.1:623667-681717 GCA_000418225.1 Zizania latifolia
CCTTACCAAATCAACGGTTAGATTTAATTTGATACATGTTAGTACTTATATGTATACCTTAGTATTTCCTCAAGGATAGTAAAACTCCTCATTTTTCTTTCTTGACAAATACCTTTATACGAAGCAAGTAGCTAGCTCAGTTATATAGTTTCTTGCCGTAACGAAACAATCAATCCGTGCGAAACATGAATACGTATATCGTACAAGCAAGTTAATTTGCTGTTACATATCCTGTTTCAGATGGTAATGTAGCCACGTAGGCGCGCGTTTGGGAATAGTATCCAAGTAATTCACCACATGGTTTTCTTTCTTCGATATTCTGAACTTCTGAAGAGTATTGAATTGCAACAAGCCAACAACTGCTCTTGTCCCAACAGTTGCAAGGGAGACACGTGTGCATACATTAACCAATCATTCCGTAAAAGGAGCGCCCTGTCTTACGCTACTGGAATCCATAATTTCCCTGTTGGCAGAAAATCGTCAGAAAAATGCAAAAACTTGTCAGGAAAATAGGCAAAACAATTTTCCTGACGGTGTGCCGATAGGAAATACCCGCCAGGGATAGCACGATTGGGAAATGAAAATTGCCTGACGGCTAACCTATTTCCCTGTCGGTGTGACTATTTTTTGACGGTTTGTGACCGACAGGAAAATTCAATGTTATCGGGTCTAAATTTTTATCTCTGTCAAGTTATGTCGACAGGAAAATAGTTTTTTACCGTCACTAAAAATATTTTTCTGTCGGGTTGTGGATGTTTTTCCCTGTCAGGTTGTGGATGTTTTTCCTATTGGAAATTTTCCGTCATGTTTTAAAGTAATTTCCTGTCAGAAATTTTCTGTTTGAACCGACAGGAATTTCATTTTTCTGTCACACCATTAATGTAGGGCTCAAAAAAGAATTTTGTAGAGGTTTCATCAAAACATTCATCACAAAATTTAAAACACGAATTCAACATGATTCCAATCATATGCTCACATTTATTATAAAATTCATCACAACATTCAAAACATAAAGGTAGGGCGACGATGACGTGGGAGCAGGGCGCCGGCGGCGAGAGGGGGGTAGGGGGCCACCGGCGACGCGGGGAGGGAGGGCATCGATGGCGCTAGGGGAGAGACGGCGTTGGAGACAGAGGCGGCATGGGGGAGGCCACCGACGCTGGTGGCGGCGCGGGAGAGGTCCCCGCGTTGGCGACGGGCTTGGGGGAAGGGCGGCGTAAGGGGAAGGGTGGAGGGGAGGGCGACAGGATGGGAGGATGCAGTGGGGGACGGAAAAATAACGGAGGGCTTTAGATTTTAGGGCAGTTTTGTGGTGCGCGACGAAAATGAACCCCCGAATTTTGTGGCTATTTCACAATTTTCCTGTCGGTAGTTAAAAAATCGTCGAAGAAATTACGTAATTTCCTGTCGGTTTTTAGTTTTCCTGTCGGTTCTTTTCACCCCATCAGTTGATAAAGTTATTTTCCTGTCGGTAATTAAAAAACTATCAAAGAAATTACGTAATTTCCTGTCGGTTTTTATTTTTCCTGTCGGTTCTTTTCACCCGTTAGTCGATAAAGTTATTTTCCTATCGGTAATTAAAAAACCGTCAAAAATTGATTTCTCTGTCGGTAAAAAACAAACCGACAGTCAATTTTTGTTTTTCTGTCGGTGATTAAAAAACCGACAGGAAAATAAGGGGGCCGACAGGAGAATTCGATTTTCCAGTAGTGTTATTCATAAGACAATTTAAGTTTAACGTTCTAAATAAATTTGTTATCTAAAAAAGTTGTGAGAAATTCACTATGCTTTTTCTAAATGGCTTCTAAATTTTAAGTTTATTATACATGTAGCACTCTTAAACTTATTTTATTTGGCGTTTAATTAATAATACCATTATTTGGGATACTTTTTGATATTATGTGTAGAGATATAAATAAGCTCAATAAGCCTTAAAACAGAATCTTTTTTCCACCAACAGAATTAAATATAAGCTTATGACTTATTTGTACAGTAAATTTTACCTTCTAAATAACTTATAGCTTTTTTAAAGCTATAAATTGCCAATAAGGGAGTCATAGTTAAGTAATGACTGCTGATAAAAGTAGGAGTTAGCTTGGAAGTAGACAGTCGTCATGCTTGCATGGTAGGCAGTAATATAATAACTAGGTAGGGCACATGTACCATTATTATATTAATTAGCTATTCTTTGACTTCAAATTTAACAGGATGTAGAGCTAGATGAATGTCTTGTTATATATTGACCTGAACGCAATAAACGTTGTTGGAGTAGTTTAGAATTTGGCCTTCTTTTCTGTCTAAAGATTTTCTCAGGTCTCGATCCGCTCGTAATTGACTTGCTTAAAGATGCCATATGATGCCATGCGCTTAGACACCTTTCTTTTGGAATATATCTAAGTTGATCATGCTTAATTTGGAGGAGTTGATCATGATTAATTAGTGATGGTTGATGAACAAAATGGGAACTATCAAGACCAACTTTTGCTGTAGCCTACATTTTTTCCTAATAATTAGTGGGGTGGGTAAACCACTAGCTTGAAGATATATTTTTTTCCTTTGTCTTAGCCATCATTACATCCAAAGAAAATACTACACTTATTTTGCCATCACCATTCAGCCAGCAATATTGTTTGATGTGCCAGAAAATTAATGAAAATAATAGAAAATTATCCTACAAAAACTGAACAAAAAATCAATACTAGAAACATTTGGGGAGCGGTTTTGAACAAATTAAACTTTTTAAAATTCACCAGAAATTACCAAGAAATTCTGAGGATATATATGTGTTGTTAATTTGTTACTCCGTGATGAATAGTTGGAAGGTTGAAACACTCTTCCCCTAAATAGCTGGAGCAAACTTTTAGAGATGTATGTCTCATCATTATCTCTGTCAGCTAAAATCTTCCAACATGGCAACATATATGTTCAGTTCAAAAGTTGTAACGTTTTCTTAATTTTCTATCTGAGACTATAGTTCTAGCTATTAAATTGTTCTTGGTTATTCTGAAAATTTTCTACGATTTTGTGTATTTTTAGGTCAAGAGTGTTGACTAGACAATGATGGGAAACTAGAGTATTAGTAGCACATTTTTGGAGTAAAAAAACTTTTTCTAGTTTGCTCACTATAGTTTCACACCATTATACACACATGAATATTATATATTATATTTTCTCACCGTTATACACACAAATATTGTAGTTTATGTTTTTCTCACCATTATACACATGAATATTATTGTAGTTTCTGTTTTTCTCACCATTATACACATGAATATTATTGTAGTTTCTGTTTTTCTCACCATTATACACATATGGATATTATTGTAGTTTCTGTTTTTCTCACCATTATACACATTAATATTATTGTAGTTTCTGTTTTTTCTCACCATTATACACATGAATATTATTGTAGTTTCTGTTTTTCTCACCATTATACACACATGAATATTATTGTAGTTTTTATTTTCTCACCATTATTTATACACATGAATATTATTGTAGTTTCTGATTTTCTCACCATTATACACATGAATATTATTGTAGTTTCTATTTGTTTATGAACTTCAAACAATCCGGCTATTCCATTCCTAAGAATCAGTGCCATCATTTACTCTCTCATTGGTCAAGCGAATGTGAGAATGAACATGCTTGTAGCATAGTGCAAATTGAAATACTCCAAGCGTGAGGGCGTGGCTATCAAGCGAGAAGATAAAAATACAAGAAAATCAAATTTATGGTAGGTCTCAAACAGGAGAAAAAACTGGAATTCAAAAGAAGAATATAATTAATAAAACTTAATATGTGACTCTTAGGAGTTATTATTTTGATCCTATACTAAGATAGGAAAATTTCCTACAGGAGTTCAGACATCCTAGATTTTTACGTAGTATAACATTTTTTGGATGGCATGGGGGACAAAACAGAATTGCCAAGAGTAAGAAAAACTCTAGTACTTTCGCTCACTATAATTTCACACCGCTATGTACTTATAGTTTCACACCGTAATTAAAAAACTCTGAAAATAAACAATTACTGCTAAAAAGATAAAATCAAAACATAAACCAATGCTTCTTGTGATATACATAGATATGATGAAAAGGGCACACTTAGGGGCACGTTTGGTTCCTGTACGGTGTAGTAGCTAGGCTTGTTTTCTTGGGTCTGACCTAAACGGTGTTGTTTGAGATGAGCAAAGCACTTGTATTTGATTATATGTATTTCTTTAGACATGTTTTCTACTAAGTTGTTTGGTTACCTATACATTCACATGATTTTTTCCTCCCATGTGAAGACCTCGTTCCCACAGTGCAGTCCACATGAACAAAATTTTTGCTCCCACTAGCCATGTGCGTGCAGCCATGTGCGTGCGCATGGTTTGCACCGTTGAAGCCTAGATTGCTTTCGTAGCCAGTCAACCAAACACTGTTATCTTGCATCTAGAGAGTCATGTGAGGCATGATACACGGAACCAAATGTATCGTAACTTTCCAATAAGGCAATAATCAATTAAACACACAAATATGCTAGTACCAAATTAAAAATACATAGAAAAATAATAAAAGCCACATATATAACTACGTCTTTTAATTTATTTAAAATGCAACTGCAATGTTGCTTAGTGCTTACAAAGATATCATGACCTCAACAGAGGATTATTACTGAATCAATATTCCAACCAGAAGAAAAATGCAAACAATCAAATTGCAAAGAATGCGAGCGAGCAGTACTAGTGCTATGCCCTAGCTACTCATCTGATTAACGTTACCCCTCTCGATCCTTCGTGATGAAAAGGCTTGATAGCGTCACGGATCACGATGATCACGACGCCCCAACGTAACAGCTTTTAATTTCACAAGCGAACGAACTAATAATGAATAATATTTAGGTTATTTTTCTATCTGTCTCTCTCTGAATCTTTGTCTTCTTTGATAGATTATGGTCGGTGTGGGCAGCCACCATTGGAGCTGTTGGTGCCGCACGAGGGCCCCGCCGCCAGTCGCTGCAGATACATTTGTCGGAGAAGCAGCTGGACCACGCCGCCACCGTCGCCGCCGCCGGGCACCGGCTCTGCCCACACATCATCCCCGCCACCGAGAGGCCGCGCCGCCGTGCTGGAGGCCGCGGCCAAGAACACCGCGACGACCATCAGGAGCACCGCCACCGAGACAGCTAACCTCCTCACCACCATCGCCATCTTGAAAATATCTTAAAATTTGGTCCTGACCACGAAACTGGGATCTAGCTAGCTAGCTGATCGAGCTCGAGCTCGATCTCGATTGATTGCTCAACCGTATGTCTTCCTAGATCTGCTTGATCTCTTCTTGCTGTAATTTGATGATCTATGGGCTAGCTAGCTACCAGGGCGGATGTATATATAGGGCATGGTTGCATGCATGCTCATGATTCTGACAAATTTGTATATAAGTTCTTAATTACGTGTGTCGTGACGAGAGACCTGGCTAAGCATATAGCAGGATGAGCACTTGCGAGGATGCTACATCAACTGGAAGAATGTTCTAAAGCTACATGCACTAATAAATTAACTTCACGTGCTAATTATAGGACATTATATTGTTAATTAATCAACCGACTAAACGAGGACAAGTTTGTACATGCTCCATTGTTGGAGTGCATGCGTGTGCTCACTTTTTAAGTGTCTTTTGGATGCAAAAATGGCTAAAATAAGTATTAAGTAGTTTATATGTCTGTTTATAGAAGAATGTGGGCAAAAGTGTGATTCGTTTTATAAGCGGCCGCCTGTACTGGTCTGATTTGAGAAGACCAAGATGAGACTGAATTAATTGGTCCAATTAATTGGCTGCGGTGTGATTCGTTTGATTTGGACTAAATTGCGTTTCAAACGTAATTGTTACGTAGGTTTAATTTAGCCTGGCCTGTGCCCGCTTGCTAGCTTGAAATATGAATCGTTGACAAATTTTATGGCTTTTGAGAAGTTACTAGGTATCATAATTTCTAGTAGTTTTTTTTACCTTCTGGACATGGCACCTTGAAACTAAAAGGTATTAATAGGTACCAAAATTTATCAACTGAATTATGTTGAGAATAGACAGATATCTAATACTTATGAGTTGCTTGTACTAAGAAACCTTGAATTGGACCAATAAGAAATTATTTAATATCGTATCAAATGTATTGATGTTGTTGATGTATCTCCACAATGCAAATGAGAGAACACAACAAGAACAAGGTGAGATGTAATCTGAGATGTGTGTTTATGAATAAAAAACAAAGTGTATAGTTTGAAATTAAAGTGGTACATCTAATATACCTTGATGAGGACATCAGAGGGCGACGAGAGAAGTTGTATAGGCATTGTTGAATTGGCATTGTAGGTAGTGGGAATATTATTTCAACATGCATGGAGGGACAAGAAGAGTTGGCATTCATCATGGTTCACAATCGAAATGTGGGGCGATAGCTAGTTGGGAGGTAATACGCCCACTAGTACATACTCTTGTTTGTGCCGTCTAGGAGGTCAAATAGAAACTAAGAGTAGACTCTAGTATGGAACACAAAATAAAGGCTAGTTCAATGTGTTGATTCCTTTAAAATTGACACACGTGAAAATTTTTCCACCCAGCTCGACACATATAGTGTAGCATGTGTGTCTATTATTGTCAATATAAGCAGGCACACACAGAAAGTTGAGCCACCATATACGTGTAACCGACACATATTATGCCATCTCGAGTTGGCCCCATAACGCTCACTAGTCTCATGTGTGTCGGTTCTACGTATGAATCAACATAAATAGTTGTTGCCATAATATGTGTATGTTCCTTTTGTTAACTAGCACATATGAGCTTGTCAACGTGACCCACTCGTAGGTTCATATACGTTGGTTATTCTTTTCTACAACCAGAACATATGAGCCTCCCAGCGGGGTATATATGCTGGTCGTCTTAGAGAAAACTGATACATTTGAGTCTATTATTTATATCGGTTCTTGTTTCAACTGGATACGGATACAAATAATGTCTGCACAACCCTACCATAATCTAGAACACTATTTCTATCGGTTTGATGATACTTTATGTGTTAATTTTAGAACCGACACAATTATATCCTTTTAGGTGTTGATTATAAAACCAGTACTGATAATATGTTATCATTATCGTTACTATATCTTACATTTATGGATAGTTACCTATTGATACAAATTTCATGTTTGGTGCTAGTATGAAGCACCGGAGAGTATAGTATTGGGTGGGTGGAACTTGGAGTTAATATCGAAAAGAGACAGAGAATCTGACTGCAGATAGTGATCCCAACTTAACCAATGCACCTATGTTTTGTTTCTTCAATGTAATTTTTTCGATAATCCAAAGCAATTCAGGTTCTTCGATGATGTAATTAAGCTGCATAAATTTTAAGCATCCACACTAGCATATATACAGCAGTGATCGGTCGTACACCTTACCTGTGTGTTGGTGTGGTTCTACCATGTGCCAATATATAGTTGAAACCGGAGATCCGAGGTGAAAACCGCCATCGCCGGCGCCGACAACTATAGCACACAAAGAGTGATTAATGGCTACGGCGAGGCCGGCCACCCAAGGAGAAAGAAGCCGACGAACTCTCCCAAGAAACGATCAGCTGGGCGCGCATCGATCCGGCTCTAAAAAAACCGAGAATCTAAATCATAGTTACTTAAATATATATTTTAATGGATTTGTTTTTAATGCATACTCGTTTCTCAGCAACATTAATATTTGATATATTTTTAAGTATTATAACAAATAATAAATATTAAAGTTATATAATTAAATAAAAGTATATTTTTGTTGTATAATTCTTTTGATTTATGATTTGCACAGGCCTTACAAATTTCGAGACGCGCGTGCTGGTCTCGTGCCATCGTGAGGCGATGGATGATGTCATATTCCAATTTCTGGCAAATGGGCCACATATTTATAGGCCATGCCCATGAATTCTAGCTTTGTTTGGGACTTTGACCACATACACAACCATGCACACACGCGCTGACGCACGCTCATCTATACATAAGTTTTTATTCAAATTCATATATATTCCGTAAACTCTGTACATTTTTTGGTTTGTACAGATTGCCAGCCCAGCGTACTACACTGTGGGCAAAAATAATCAAGAAATCAACCAATCAAAAGAATAGTGTAACCATCGGCTAGGTCAGTAAAGGCCTAAAAATAACCACGACGTCAACAGCGAGCGAGACGCCTCCAGCTTGTAGCTAGGAACCCGGAGGATGCCATCCATGGACGGCCGGGATCGCGCGCACCGCCGGCGTCGATCCTACGGCGGCCAGCCGTTGTTGGGGCTGTTGGTGCTGCACGACGGGCCTGACCCGGCCAGTTGCTGCAGGTACAGCCGCCGGAGCGTCTCCATGATGGACGCCCCGCCGCCGGGTAGAGTCCCCCCGCCGGCGGCGGCGGCAATCGCCCATCCGTCGACGTCTCCGTCCAACGGCCGCGCCGCCGCCGTGGTGCTTAGCACCGACAGCAGCAGCAGCAGCGCCGCCGCCACGATGACCACCGGCCGCCAGGGCGCCAGCCTCCTCCTCCCCGTCATGCTTACCACCACGGCCATGTCGACCAACCTGCTTAGCTTAGCTTGCTCTCGTCTCTTTCTTGCAGGTTGCAGCAATGCAGTATCGCTTTGCTCGCGGAGTCTGCGTGTCGCAAGCGATGGAATGGGTCGTGGCGCTGGCGTCTTTATATAATGCTATCGATGGAGGAGGCGAGAAGGCATCGAGCTAGGTTTTTCGGAGGGAAACTGCATGCCGGTTACGTGTGAAGACGCGCGACCTAGCTAGTTTTCTCCGTTGAATTCCATGGAGTTTTCGCTCTGAAAATTCGCCGCGCACAAACGCTGGCAAGCACATTTTGGTCAACGTGACACTCGCTCGAAATTCAGTTCAAGTTGCATGAGCAGCAGCCGGTTTAGTCAAGCAGAGGATGATTAATTGACTAAAACTATTGTGTGAATAATCAGTAGTAGTACTACTCGGTTCTTGGAGAGGAATTAGCAAGAGGAAGACGATGTGTTACGACCAGGTCACAGCATTGCCTTCAGATGCAAGGCAGTTTAATTACATTATCTTTTGTTTGACTTTAGAATTCGATGGGATTCATTAGTCCGTACTTAATTTGGTCGTCAGTACTTTGGTCTTTGGGTGTGTTCACAATGGTCAAATACTTGGAATTCTCTTGCGTCCCATCTTTCTTTTTTATATAAATTGCCATTCTTACACGCACGCTTGTCCTTTTGGCTGGAATTTTTCACGCCCTGATGTTCTTCCAAAGTCAAAACACCATGCCGATTTCCAAGAAAATGCTCAAAAGCTGGTTACACATGGTTCATTTTTCCGGCATCTTACGTGTAATAAGCTGCTCACCAGCTGGCTTGGATGAGAAAAACTAGTATTGCTAATGTTTCAATGCTCCGAATACGGCATGGTTGGGCAGTTTGACTCGGCGATGTGGAGTAGGTCGCAGGCACAGCAACATTTTCTTCTGGGATTTCATGTTTCATCTACTCCCCAAGCACGTAGGGTCAAGAAACTATTACCCTGAAGCATTGTCTTCTGAGATAAATACTTGAGGAGCAGTAGCAATCAAGGAGCTCAGCTCAGGGGAAATTATCCTGGATGAGACTCTGTCGTTATTACAGTTGACCGTCTCATTCCAGCATCAATTCAAGGATGGACGCCTCCAGTTGCCAATTTGTCCCCTCCCTGCAAGACAGGTAATACAGAAAAGTCCACAGATTAATTAACGCTGCTTCCTCCCCAAGGATAAAACATGCTCCCATCCATGACAATGAGCTTGCCCTAGCACCGACGAGCGAAAAAGTTGCCATGCCAGTTTGGTTTGTATTGGCTTCCATACACGCCTGGTAGCCGTAGCTGATGGTGAGTAGCTTATGACTTCCTAGTAATGGCTGAAACAGAGGGCAGGAGCAAGTCTTGCATGGCTGTCATCAACTGAATATGTACAAAAAGTGTACCACCGCCAGCCTCTCTTGTTGAACATTACTGCTTGCACTGCAATCTGAATTAGTTTTCAGCTGCCACAGAAAATGAGATTAGTTTCACCACATGTTACTTATCCCTGCGTTAGGTGCATCTGAACGTAAGGTACATTTATCAATCGTCACAAAAAGAGAGTTTTACACAGTGTGCAAGTGTTGCTCCAAGAGGAGCAGTCCTTTTTGGCTGATGATTTGACATTAAGCATGGGGCTGTTAAGCTTTTGACATTTGCAATGCTAAGGTGTTTTCTTCCAAGTGAGATGTCCACGTGAGTCTTTGTTTACGGCACTTCACTTAGTTCACTTTCTACAAAGTATGTGGCTTGTACCAGAAGTATATGCTTACTTGCTTAGACAATAGAACACTGCACTGTAAAAGTCACTTTGGATATTAAATAAAAATGAAGATATTTTCTTGATTGCCTCCTTCGGTTTCATGATTGTACGGAACTTAATCATACAGATGTCTTAAAGTAGACCTAACATTATTGGGAGTTTAAGACTTACGGCTGTTAGAAACATCCAGTTGACGGTTGCATATCAGGTTTGGCAATGTGAGATGAACCAAGGACGAACCATACTGGGACAAGTTCAGAAGTTTAATCCTATTTACACATACATTTGTCATCAATAAAAGCTTTAAACTGAATAGGTGGATGTGAATTCAAATTTACCTGCAAGATGAACCATGAAGCACATCATCAAAGGCTGTAACTGTGGAGAGCCCTTTCTTACCACAGACCTCCTCTTTTCTCCACTGCATTCAACTAATTGAATCAAAAGTCACAGAGGCTTATCCGCTTATAAAATAGTCAAGCAAGGATGATGGCAAAGGCTGACGAAAGGTGAATGATTAAGAGATTACAAATCAAATGGTGGCAATTTTGCCTAACTCCAATATTCACACCGTTCTGCAAAATTACGCTGTTTGTCTTTCATAGCAAAACTAGGAATATTTTGGCTGAGAATGAGTAGTGCAAAGTAATTGCTTGCCATATGAAGCAGATGCCAGAAGCAAACACACTGAGACTACTTCTAGAAAACTTGTGATCAGATTAAAATATTAAGAGCAAATTTCCGTATTTCGCATTGCACTGAGTAGAATGATTAAAGTTTTATTTGGCACCAAAAATTTAGCAAAATTTCTATTGTAGCACAGGCAATCTAATATTTTCACTTAATAGTTAATACCATTCCAACCATTTGTGTTCGAAGTCTGAACTGGCAACCCCTATGTTGGTTCGCCATGCCTGCACCCTGGTCCACGTTGACACCCTTCCAGCTTTTTGGGTTCAGTCGATTCTGATACTTGTCTGTTCAGTGGCGTCTTTATACAAATTGCGATTGCTATGACCTTTCTCCTAAACAAATCAAATTGAAGTAATAGGTATTTCAATCTTGAAGTTGGCCAGATTCCCCCAAACTAGTACATCCTTGGATCCTATAACATTTCAAAAGCCTCCTTCCTGTTCAGAGAGTCATAGTCATACAACTTCTTCAAAAGTTCTTTTGCCTTAAAAAGCTCAGCTTCTTCAAAGGTGAGGATCGATATAATGTTGTTGAATGTATATGATACTTTCTATTGAAGTTCACCAGAGTACCATGACAGATTAAGCTAGTTGTTTAACTGCACTGCTCCAAAATCACTTCTTCATGAAAAATTGCATCCTTTAGTCAGATCACCTGCCACAATGAAGTCACTTTCTAGTTCAGTTAAATAGTCAAAAAAATGTAATTCAGCAACTTGGAATAACTCCAAGCGTGATATGCATATGCAAGTTTTTATAAGCAGATGTTACAATCACAGTCCATCCATATATAAAGCCTTGTCTTACAGAATGTATCTTACTAAACAACAAAAAAAATAAATGGGAATATAGCTAGTGCAGGGTATTGTGAATTAGACTTTGATACAAGTGATCTATAGCAGAAGTCATGCCTCCATTCTGAGTAGCATGAGTGGATGACACATTTCACAGAGCCTACTAAGCTGGCATGCTCTCACATAACTATCCCTTTCGATGCAGTATGCTCCCTTTGCTGCATAAAATCCTTTAATCTTTCTGTTTCACCAATGACAGGAAACCATTCCATGAGAATATCCACAGTAACATAATCAGGAGAGCAGCTCTCTTCCCTCATCTGGTCCATAAGTTTGAAAGCCATTTTTGGCATGTTCTTATAGCGAAGCCCCTTCAACAGTGCATTAAAAGTTGTTACATTTGCAGGCACATGCTTCTCCTTCATCTCATCAAACAGCTGGATGGCTAAATCAGTATCTCCACTCTTGCAGAGGAAGTCAATGAGAGTATTGTAGATCACGGTGTTTGGATGAATACTGGATTCATCCATAGAACGAAAAATCTTCAATGCCTCGTCAATTTTACCAACTTTGCAATATCCATGTACAAGTGTACCAAAAGTTACCACAGAAGGCTGACAACCATCATCGATCATCTTCCCCAATAATTCATCCACAGCCGTGAAGTCCCCTGCCTTGCATGAACCAGACAACAAGGTATTGTAGGTGTACACATCTGGCCGAAGACCAGCCTCCTTCATCTCTTGAAGAAGTTCATAAGCCTTATGCAACCTCTTCTTCCTGCAAAATCCAGCAATCAAAATGTTGTATGCTTTTGTGTCCAGCTTAAAGCCTGCTTTCTTCATTGATGAAACCATGAAGCAAGCATCCTCCAATCGGCCTGCCTGTGTCAATCCTGATATCATAGTGAAATACATGATTGAATCTGGTGAATGCCCTTCATTCATCATCTCATGGAACAACTCCGTGGCCACTCCAATATTGTTGGAGTGGAGGAAAGCCCCAACCAAGGTACTGTAAGTCACTGCATTGCCCTTGGCTTTTGGCCACATAATTCTTTTCTCCCTGAAGAACTCTAGTGCAGCTCCAGTTCTCCCAACCCGGCACAAGCCACCAACAATCGTGTTCAGAGTGATAATATTTTGTGTGACGCCCTCACTCTCCATCCTCCCCACCAACTCAAAGGCCATGCCAACATGCCCTGCACGGCAAAATGCATCAGCCAAGCAGTTGTAAGTGGCCGTATTTGGTGGACACCCATGCATGCTCCTCATTCGCTGCTCCACAAACACGACAGCTTCCTCAACCCGGCCGCTCTTGCACAAACCATCTACAACGGTATTCAACGTCACGACATCTGGCCGGACACCTGAATCCGGGCCAGACATTCCATCGAGCACCCTGAGCGCGTCGCCCACACGGCCGGCCCTGCACAGGCCGTTGATGAGAATGCTGTAGGTGACGACGTCGGGCCGCACAGGGGTAGTCCGCATCGAGGCGTAGATCTGTGCCATGCCAGTGACGTCACGGGCGCGAGCGAGCGCCGCGAAGAGAGAGTTGAACGCGAAGACATCCGGCGCGGGGGCGCCAGCGGCGAGGGAGGCACTGAGGAACCGCGCGGCGGGTTCGGGGGACGGGAAGCGCTCGAGGAGATTGGATAGGACGGCGGCGAGTACGGAAGTGGAGGGCGGCGGGAGGCGGTGGCGGGCTGGCAGGGAGAGGAGGAGCGTGAGGGAGGCAGGGGTGAGAGCGTGGGAGGGCGCGGCGAGGAGGGAGTAGAGCCCGGCGGAGAGGGTGGGCGTGTCGCGGAGGATGGAGAGGGCGGACGCGGAGGGTTCCGGCCCGGAGATGAGGTCTTCGAGGAGCGACGAGGCGGTCGCGGTTGTGGCGGTCGAGGAGCCGGCAGCGGCGGTGGAGGAGGCAGAGGAAGAGCAGAGGCGGTGGAGGGGTCGGAGCTTGGGAAGGGCGGGTGCGAACCGCCGCATGGCCTCCATGGTGGACTGCGGCGGAGGCGGCTGAGGCGGCGGTGAGGCGAACAGCGGTGTTCCGGGGAAAATGCGGCTTTGCTATCATTAACATGTTATTGATAAGATTCTACGTGTCTTTTTTGAGACGTAAAAGATAAATTTTTAATTTTTATCTAAAGTGAAAAGTATATAATTAAATTTCTCTTCCCAAAAATATCTCATCTCTACTCTTTAAAAAATCTGTTTACAGTGATGATCAATCATATACTTTTTTATTAATATGTAGGGTCATAAATCTATTGTTTCACGTGTCTAACTTTAAAAATTCTCATATATCTCACATACACGTCGGGTCCAGTTAGACCACCACTCCCTCCCCCTTGCCTAGCGTCAACGCTACCCCACTCTAGCTGGATACGCTGTCTAATTTTAGAGTATTTTTTGCTTTTTATTATTTTGTAATTTTGTAATTAGATTTGATTGTCTATATATATGTTTTAAATATTGTGAATATATTTTAATCTGTAGCCACGGCGGCACGGGCTCATACTTAGTGCTTTGCGCCATAATATCAATTGGGCTTTTTCTAGAAAAGTCTGCCCGCCACAAAAAGGCCCATTGTAGGCCCATCACCGACGGCCACGGGCCTCGGCCTGCCTCTAAAGTAGGGAAGCGAGGCGGCGGCGCCGGTTGCCGAACTCGCGCGACGGTGGTAGGGTTTTAGGGCGGCGATGGGGGAGAGAGTGACGCAGTGGATCCTCGTCGCCGGCGCCGGCGCCGCGGTCGGAGCGCTCTCCACCGCCGCCATCATGAGCATTCGCTCAAGGTAACCGGACGATCTCGCTCGCTCGCTCGCTCGCTCGCCTTCCCCTCCCCGATGCGGCGATGGCCATCCCAGGTTGCGCCTCCACTTCGATTCAATTTTTGTTCCCTTTTGGTGATGCAGATCCAAGCAAAGAGACGGGTACGTGCGTAGCCTTCTAGAGTCGAATGGCGCTGCCGGTGGTACGTGCTTGTGGTATCTTCTCGTTTTTTGATCTGTGGAAATGTGGAATAGTGCGCGGCAATTAGACTGGCTTAAGACCAGTGCAGCCGCCAACGCGCGTGCTACTTCGGTGATACACTGAGTGGATCATGGGACGTTTGTATGAGCAAGTAGCAATTTGTTGTGTGATCGCATTGTTACTTGTTTACTAGCACTGAACTGGGTCTCTCAAGTCTCAAGTGCTACTGTCCTCAGATGTTAATTTGGAACAGGTGGTGCTGGATCCAACATTCCTCCGCGCGTTGTTGGTAGTTCGGATCTTCTTGATGACGAAGTGGTCTCTGAACAGCTTACAAGGTTTGCACTATTTTTTGCTTTCCCTGGTAATAAATTGTGGACTGGACAGATCTATTTGATATTGCATCAGATGGATTGCACATATTGCATACCTCCCAAGTACCTTACAAGGAATGGAAACAAAATAAGAAAAATATACAGCTTCCAATGATAAATAGCATGAATGCTTGATAAGCTATTTTTCTGTTGTCAATCTACTCTATTTGACATAACATGGCAGAAATTTATGCATATCGTAATATATGTTCTCATAGTGTACAGTTGACATCTTACCATTCGCCTGGTACATTCAGAATTACTTACACATTATACATGCACCAACGTTTCCAAATTATAATGTTTCCAAGTACCTTAACATGTTTTAGTGGCTGCTGTTCTCATATTTTGAGTTTGTGATCTTTTATTTTTGTTTTATAGGAATATACAATTTTTTGGCATGGAATCTCAGAAGAAAGTGACAGAATCTTTTGTTGTAGTAATTGGTCTTGGAGGGGTTGGCAGTCATGCTGCTTCAATGCTCCTTAGATCTGGAGTTGGCAGGTTGCTCCTAGTGGATTTTGACCAGGTATTTTTTTCACTGTTGCTAAACAGATAAAGATAATCAGTCATGGTACCATTTTTTCTAAAAACATATCCAAACAAGAAAGATGACAATTATATCACCATAACTGTGCATGCCATTCATACTGTGTAATCCTTATAGCAGTATGAATTGTGCTGATGCACGTTATGTTTCTGTAAATGACATCTTACATGTATAATAGGAGGACATTAACAAGGAACTCTTGATATGTTGAAAGGTTTCGCTGTCTTCACTGAATCGGCATGCTGTGGCGACCAGAGATGATGTTGGAACACCAAAAGCGTTATGCCTCAAGAAGCATTTTTCAATGATATATCCAGAGTGCCAAATAGAGGCAAAAGTGCAGTTGTATGATCCATCATGCGAGGAGGAAATTCTTTCTGGACAGCCAGATTTTGTACTTGATTGTATAGATAACATTGGTACGAAGGTAACACATATTACTGAAATATTCATTTCAGAAACTGCATGCATGGAGATATGCATGTGGTAGGAAGTAAATGGAGCACATGCACAAATACTTGTACTTTGATCTACTAGTTAATTGGTATCATTGTGTTTTAAGGAGTCTGCAGTGGTGTGTAGTGGTAAAACTTTCTGTAGTGTGTAGTGGTGTGTCCCAGGTGCACAGGGATGTCCATGGTGCCCCATATATGGCCCTGCATTTAGTTTCAGACTTTCAGTCATTGGTACCCTATGCGACACCATATGCTTTCACTTGGATGAGTGAATGATTGGCATTGTTAGCAGAAATTACTGAACAGCTAACTCCTGAAACAAATTATGCATGCAACATTACATTTTATGTGCCCTCAAGCATCATGAAAGCTGCTTAATGTTTAGACTTTAAATCTAGTTTCTTACTTCTTAGTAAATGATTAAATTCTTCTCATCCACCTGACCAGTTAACTAAATTGAAATTAGGTTATGTGCATCATCATGACTCATGAGCTATTCAATATTTTGGTGTTTTGTGGTAACTATTAGTATATCCTTGATGCCTAATAGGTTGCACTCCTTGCGGCTTGCGTACGCAGAGGCTTAAGGGTACTTTCAGCAATGGGGGCTGGGGCTCGAGCGGACCCAACCAGAATTCGTGTAGCAGATTTGAGAGAATCAAGCTATGATCCCCTTTCTCGGGCTGTAAGTTTTGGTGGTTCTCTTCAAAGACTTTGTTGTTCAATCCCTTTTGAAGCTGCTTTATGATCGTCTATTAGCTGACATGTTTGGGTATTTCCATTGGGTGTGCTATATATAATTTGCCACAATTTTTTGTTGATTTGTTTTAGGTTAGGTATCGGTTGAAGAAGGACCATGGAATCGAAGGTGGAATACCAGTAGTTTTCTCATTGGAGAAGCCCAAGGCTAAGCTACTTCCTTTTCAAGCTTCAAAAGAAGAAGAAACTCCATCAGATTACCAGGTCAGGTCCTTTTGGATATGCACCAGCACCTTGTTTCTACCTGGTTGACCAGTTGTATTACTATTTTCTTAGCATCAGAAAGATGAATTAACAATATGGTATGTATTATTCCTTAGATTGTACCAGGATTCAGGGTTCGCATTATCCCAGTTCTGGGAACCATCCCCGCAATATTCGGTCAAGTTATGGCCTCATATGTGATTACACAGCTTGCCAAATTAGATTTTCAAACCGAACCAATTGTTAACCTGGATTTGGATCATTACCGTGTTCTTCACCATCGTCTTCTTGAGCATGAGGAGCTGATACATGGGTCAGCTGAACAAGTTTTGGTATTATACTACTTGCTTTTGTTCATAATTAAAATTAACTGTACTCAATGAAAAAGGAGTTGTTTTGGCTCATGTTGTGACATCTCAATATTGTTGTTTTTTTCTCAACATTCTGTTTTACAATTTAAAGGTTGATGCTGAAGAGGTAATGTATATTGTCAAAGAATTGTGGCATGGTCGAAGTGCTAGAGACCAAAACCTGAAGGACACTGGCCGTAAGATGTGGAGATCTGTCAGTGAATTGATGCTTGTTCGGTACTCTTCCTCTAACTGATAAGAGTGTGGTTTGACATGACACTTAAAAAGTTATATTGATTTATGTGGTATCAATGTTTCATACACGTTTGGCATGCTAAGTAAGGACATACTTCAGTATAGGGTAACAGAAGAATTCCACTTGCGAAAATCCACTGTAGTATAGCTGAATTGCCTTTATATTTTGTGATTATTAACCTTCTATCAATCTATTGTGCCAAGTCGAACTCCATTTATACTAAAAAGGTGCTCTATCAACTGTCATATACCATGGATATGACACCATCATACTACCACCTTCTTAGTCTTCATTTTGTTTATGGTAGCAAGTAAAAACAGCAATTTTACCGAATAATAAATTTAGTGTGCACTTATATATGTGTTTTTTGAGATATGTAACAATTGTTGTTATTGGTTTGGTTCTTCATTTTATTAGGTGGGACAAATCAAAGCCTGCTGGTGTGTCAAACTTAATACTTCTCAAGTTCAGTGAGGTAACAAGTCATTGTGCACTTTGTGACACCTGATAAGGGAAATTTGAATTCAAATATTAGCATGTATGCATATATGGGAGGCTAAAATGTGTATCCTATTTTCATCATTTACCTATTTATTTTCCCAACAGGCGGATGCACATGAATCCACCACTCTTGACCGAATTAAAGAGGAAGAGCCTGAATTTTACACCATGGTTTCACATGTTTTGGAACGAGCTGAAGCAGAGTTTGCTTTATGAGTGGGTCATTGATCATTGGATATCTCGAGCAGCTATACAGTGATATCGGTGGAATATTCCTGGACGAATCAGTTAGACTTAACTTTTGAGGAACCAAAATTTGAAATTACTCATCAGCAAACCAGTAGATGGTGTACGAAAAGTCCATTTTCAGCACCCACATCTTTATCTATATTGTATCATAGGTGGAACTTAGTAATATTTCTGTTGTCTGCTATAATCTTCCTGAAACCAGCGAAACCAAATATTTTTGTTGTGATCTGATGCACAGTTTTTGAGTCGGGGGTGTAACCCAACATAGCACACAAACATTATCTCAGATGTATTCAAGGAAATTCAAACGTAGTCCAGCAGAGAATAGCCGTCGAGTGCTTGCAACCAAGACGATGACTGTTGACCGAATTGGCAGCCGCCTTGTACGTCAAGGAGACTGAATGGCTGAATGCTTGATGTCCAAATCTCTTGCTTCCAAAAAAGATGATATTCACATCTTGTGAGTTGTGATTGGTGACCAGGTAACACAAATCTGCAGCACTTCACCCTTTCTAACACCTAGTCATGGGTCTGGTGTAATGATCATGTGGCATCTGATGAAAAGAATCTCAAAACGTGTGGCCGTATCACTGAGTTTTTTTTCACGGAATGAGTCTACGTAATCTCCTTATATATTGCTCATTAATTATTTAACCCCTTTAATCTAATAAATTAGATATTTAACCTTCTAATCTTTTAAATATCGTTTACTTAACTCCTTAAGGTGGTTTTGCTCTATTAATATGTCACGTTAGACAAGATTGTCATATTGGTCACATGTGTCTACATAAAAAACTAACCGTCATGCTCTCTAGCACAGTGGAAAAAACTAGACCGACAATCGAACCGGTTAAGTTATCGGTTCATTGGTATGATCGTCGATTTTTTTTATTAATATTATATTTATTTTGTATTATTTTAATATAAAAATAATATAATTTAACGAGAAATATGTATAATTAGATATTAAAAATACAACTTAAATATAAGATTATAATTATATTATAATATTATGACTTAGGGAGGTGTTATAACTATAATGTCACAATCCACAAATAGCATAATAATTATAATATTAAAACATTTTAAACAAAGTTTATTTAAGATGCTTTAGGTTGTGCATTCTCGCTTTGTAAATCCCCATCATTTTCTTTTTTGTCAATGTTAGTATCATTTTCTTCTTATATAAATAATTATTTTATTAATTATTACATGCTAAATAATGAGCTAGAGTGATTATCAAAGATAAATAAAAATTCTGGATATTTAATCCCTCTCAAACAAATATTTTTTTGTTCTAACACTGAACCACCCGGTTCTTTAAAACTGGCATCGATTCACCGGTTCAATAAAAACTGGCCGATTCATCCGGTTTTTACCGGTTCGATTGCTTAAGCGGTCTTTTAGCAAAACCGAACCGGTTAACTGCCCGGTTCTAGTTTTTTCGGTTTAACCGCTGGTCTGGTCCGATTTTTTCCACTATGTTCCCTAGACTTTTTATTCACTCCGTCAGTGTCTCCTCGTTTACTCTGGTGTCTCCTCCCTCCCTCCTCTCTTCCTCTCTCTCTCTTTGGATAGGCGAACATCGAGCCAATGATAGGAAGTAGATCATCGGATTGCAGCCTAAGTTGAAGGTGAGTCTCTACACCTTGTTGCTATGATTTTTTCTAGCCATGTTGTGTTAATTATTAAATAACAAAGAAAAGCGAAAGCTAAAGCAGCAGCAGCGTGTTAGGCACCAACCAGCCACCTCATACCAACTAGTATAATTTTTTTCTTTCTACTTCTTCTGAGAGGTAGAAGGATTTAGTAGTGGCGTTAGCATCAGCAAGACGAGGACAAGGAGACAAGAAAGAACAAGAAAAAAAGCAATCTTATCCAACGTGGCATGCCAGTAAGGTAAAACCAGTTTGCAAAACCACCTTAGTGGTTAAGTAAACGGTATTTAAAAGGTTAAGGGATTAATCACCTAGTTTATTAGGTCAACAGGTTAAGTAATCAATCAACAATACGTAAGGAGATTATGTAGACTTATTCTTTTTTAATAATCATTTTTATTTAGAATTACAATGATGGGTGGTCTTTCAAAATTTTTACAAAACTAAAACATGTTGCCGTTTTATCAGGTGATAGGGGCCTTGTTGTTGTTTGGTTTGGTGATAGGGCTTTTGTTGTTAAACTAATAGTTGACAGGAGCCAAATCTATCTATTGGGCCCCTATCAATCGATTGTTTAGCGACAGGAGCTTTTCCATGGCTCTAGATTTATTTTAGATTGACTGTTGGTTTGATGAAAAAAGAATCTTGCACCTCTTGTTGCTAAATCATCAGTCGATAGGAGGCTTTATTGCTCAACCCTTAGCTATTCTCACTTCTAGAACCTTGGAAAAAAGAGAGAACATAGTTACATAGTTGTTATGGCATCGCTATATCGTCGTTATAGCGATAATATGTCACTATAGCATTTTTTGACAATTCACTGTAGGGGTGCCACGTCGTAACAGGCCACAAGGCCTGTGGCGACCTCCACAAGCCTGTGGTGCTCCCATGATGTTCCATGCCGCTTGTGATGGGCGTGACGTGTGGTGGCTCCTAGCCAAAAGTGGCAACAGTGCTCTTAGCTGAAAGCGGCAATGGTCAGATCCAGTGGGTGACAGGTGGCGGGCAGCAATGGGTAGCTGGAACATAAAGAGAAAGAGAAGGGAAGGGTGGTGCTCCTCATCGTGCCCATGCTTGCACCTTGGCTCTATAGTGCTTCGGTGGGTGACGGCGGCAACGGTGATTGGGTAGTGACGACGACTAGAAGAGAACAGATGGGTGGCGGCTAGTGATGTCCTTATCTCCTCTCTATGCTATTGTTTGTGCTATTGCTACTAAGGCATGCTGCAAACAACTGTTGTCCTGTGTTATGCCATTGTACTATGTGCCTCGCGTATATTAAATATTGTAAGTCATGTTTCTGTTAGTATATATTGAGCCTAAACATATCGCTTAGGAATATTTTTCAAATGTTGCACCAATGCCTTGATTGTTTAACATATCTGTGTGGTGCAAGCATTACAATATTTCTAAGGTTGGCTCAAATAATTTGATTTGTTTTGATTCTTATTCTTAGTGTATCCATTTTTCTAAATTATTGCCTTGCTCTCTATGACTTGGCTCATGCAACATGTATAATCCTTTGTTCTCATGGGTTTTTAAAAGTTAATGTTCATAGTTTGATTTAGATGCCTTTTAAGAGATGAGAGATTTGAAACTGAGAGATAAGATAGTTTTATGTTTTTTCTATATTTACATTGCTATTTTAATTTTCTAATATCATAGTATATTCGTCATGTCGATGTGTATATAGCATTGCCACATTGTGTGCCATAGTCGTTGTAAAGTTGTGAATATTGTAGATCACAGCGCTTCGCCACATCGCTATAACAACATTGCATAGTTATTAAGGTGAGGTTAGGTGTCTATGGCATATGGTGAGACGGCGCTATACTCACTTAACATAAATATATATGACACAATAATTTTTGAAACAACATGAATTTAAATTCAGAATCACATGGAATAGAAATAGTTAAATAAGTTCATCCTCCATATAAATAGTTCAAATAACATGGCAAGCTAACAAACAACATCACGGTTTTAGAACACATTACCAAAAATAATATCATAGTTTTAAAACATATTAACATAAATCAATAAATAGCAATAACCAATAATCCAAGACTCACATCTTTCATTCTTAATAGTCATCATTATCAAGGTTGAATTTGTCTAAATTGTTGCCTATATTTTCTTTGTCACTCTGAACATCTTGTGGAACTTCATCATAGTTAACAATGTCTTCGTCATCAAGAATAAAATCTTCATCATTACCAGCATGCTCTTGAACCTTAACTTTATCCTTATTTTCACGGACCCTTGGATGTGAATAATTAATAACATCACCACCATGGCCTCTTCTAGAAAGATTGCAACCTTAAAACCTTTGTGATACACTAATAGCATTGTCAACATGAGCCCATGTAAGGTCTATGGTGTCTATCCCACGTTTACCTTGAGCTAGTTCGGCTGATGAGTCCACCCATTCATTACTCCATCAAAATCCTCCATGAATAAATGATCATAGCTATGACCTTTCTGATGCCACATTTGAAACCTATTTTCCATTTTAGACCAAATTATTCAGTCTTTTGTGTTCTAATCAGTTTTTTCTTAGTATGATCTACAAATGACAAATGAAGCAATAAAGTAAGCCAAAGTAAATCTAAAGTTAAAGACTAGAAATCCAAATAGTTCAAAAAGAAGGTTTCATCTCTATTTACAAACTCAAATGTGCTCCAATTGTACTCACAACCAGAGGATGAGCAACATAGATTAGTGATTCTCTTTGCTAATCTTTGTATCTCTACAACCGAGTTACGGTATGCACACCACCAATCAACCGAGTTACTTGGTTTTGGATAGCTGATTCATTTAAAAATTGATCCATCTTAGAGCATCTCCAGCAATTTCCCTAAATTTGATTCTCTATATCCTTCATATAGGAAATGACTCTAAAAGAATCTATCTATATACAGCTTATGTCTCCAGCAGCTTTCCTAAAACGCATTTCCTATATTTTTGATTTTTTTTTATTGTTAAAAATTCTTTGGACGAGGGGGGCGGGCAGAGGGTGGTGCTCTGAAGGTCAGACGGTGGGCGGTACACGCGATGTCGGTGGCGCGAAAGGGTCTTCGGGACGGAGATTTCGTGAGAACTACACGCGGGAAAGGGATAGGGAACCTGTTCTCTCCCCTATTTTTAGGGAATGAGAGGAGAGGAACAGGAGATGGGATAGAGTAGGGAATATAATAGGGAAGCTGCTGGAGATGTATTTTAGAGTTATATTTCCTAAATTTGACTATGGGAAATGTGATAAAGAGATGGACTTTTACTTAACTGATCCATCTTAACTTAAAAACCAAACCCAGCACACTACACGACCTAACATAACCATTCTAATCTCTAAAGATGTTTTTTCCTTGTAACAGGAGGAACCTGTTGAGTACCTATTGGCAAAGATGGAGGAAATTTCTCATCCACGAATAGGTCCAGCAAAGGGAAAATTTTCCTCTAATCAAGAGCAGAACAATTACCAATTCTTTGCAGGAATTTCCACGTGTGGACATGCCTACACGCATATGTCCCTACGTATTACAAACCAACGAATACATCTTAAAAAGTCAGAGGCTAGAGACAAATCCTATGCCTAAGGCGATTACAATGCTCTGTGGCTTCAAACCATGGTTTGGAAAAAAGCAGTAAGCCACATAGAGTAAAGCCACCCCTGATTCAACGCTAACCTTCCTCCTCCCTCCTCTTCACTGCCTCTTCTAGTACCAACGCACGGAAGCCGAAGCCCAGCATCAACGTCACACACCGCCCTTTCTCGACGCCTCAGCCCAAAGCTAAAGCCCCGTGCTGGCCCACAGCGCCTCTGCCCTCCTGCCGGCCCACGACGCCTCCACCCCACGCCGTCCCGCAGCAGGATCTACCGCGACGAGCGACAATGATGGCTCCAGGCGATGGCAACAGCTCTAGGCGACGGCTTCAGGCGACAACAACGGCTCCAAGCGATGATGACACTTTTTAAGGTGACGGGCACGCAACATGCATAGCTTCAGACGCTGCCGCGCTTTAGCCCTTGGCACCTCTGCAGGCTACTTCTAGTTCAGGCTGAGATGGAGCCTCCGCTCCAGCGCGACCAGAGTGTTGTAAACGCCCTAAGCAGTACACAAATCCTATGGGTAAGCGTACCGCTTTATATCCAATTATTCATGGACATCAAGATTTGAACCATAATAGAAATAGATAGTCATGAAATATAAGCTCCATCGTCACATCACACCACTGATGCTTCCCCTTACTCCACTCATTTTGATGTAGGCTAAAAAAACGTAAGACAACATCATAAAAAACTGTAAAAATGTCAACAAGAAAAACTCATGGCGTAGGCCGGCAGGCGTCAACGCAGCATCAACGAACACAGCAAGCAACTGGATGAAGCAATCCACCGACCCCAAAACACAGAGCAAACAGAGCAGAGGCAATAATGATGTGAGAACACGATATTCACAACCTGGGAGATGGGCATGGCAGAACAAAACAAGACGCGCTAGCTACATAAACAAATGGGAGAAGGCGCAGAGATCACCCAAGCCACAGCCTATACTCCATCAGGTGCACTGCTTGACAAGGAGAGGGGGCCCCAAGCCACAGCCACGGGGGTTAGGACCTCGCCTCATAACCATTTCCGCCACGATGCATTAGCAATCACGTCAAATCAGACCAGAGCCTACTCTTTTCCCCAATCTAGATATCACATCGCAGGTGCTATGATCTTGACCACAAAATCAATAGGGAGCTGAATGGAACAAATACAGGGTGAAATGGAAACGGAATGTATCGACGAATGCCGCCTGTGTTAGTGCGTGCCGCCACCAGTCATTGGTAGTTGCGAGTAAGCCCACTTCGTGGTGCACTCCTGCTGGCAAGAAAAAGATTCAAGGTGATTTAGAAAAAAGAGAGATGAAGTCATGAAGATGTAATTTCAAGAAAGGCATGTGGTTAAGAAACTGGTTCGTACAAAAGTACAAGATTTTGTGCCAGCTAATGATTGCAAGAAACATCATCTGTGTTTCCAGAAGATTATATCACATTGGATATAAATATCTAAGTTAACAGTGTAATTGGGGCTATAATGTTATATGATTAAGACCAAATACCCATCGTTAGCATGAGAGCATATATATCTCATAGTGTAGGTGTAGTTCTCCATACATTGACAAATTAATAGAATATAACTAGCTAGTCTTGTTTATCACATATGTTATGCAATGTTTGCGAGTGTAAGAAAACTAGCCATTAAAAGCAAGTGTGAACATAACAAATGCAGGTGCAACATATTAAAATTTAAAAATATCATCCATGGCTAACAGAGATAGATTTAAGGACAGCAGTACGCTATATAACTGGTGCTCAGTTTTTTCCTAAATATTATTGGGACCTTTTTGGTGCTAATGATCAACCAACATACCGAATATGCACTTTGAGCATTCCAATTAAAAATATCATAGTTCATGAATACTTTCAAACAAGAAGATGTACCTTCCAGAAAGCAGTTGAGAACTTCCAGGCCCTTTAGAATTACCAAGCCGCCTAGCTTTCATTTCTTGTTCCTTATCAACTCGCATAGCTGCAACTTCTTTCTCCATGGCAGTAACCTCTCGCCTCATTTTTTTTGCCTCCACTTCCATAGCTTTGGTTAAGGTATCTACTTTTTTTGCTAGCATCTGTTGGACAACAAGAGACGGGTAAAATTTATAATGCCTAGCCTCCATCAATTCAAAATGCAAAAATAAGAAAATTTTGTACCTCAATCGCATCATCTTTATCCTTTAGACTCTGGTCTTTCTCATAGCATACCTTTCTCAAAGAAATTACCTCCTTCTGCAACATATCATACAGGAAACCAGATACCATCTCGGCTGACTTATTATTTGCAGTATCTTTATTACTATCGTCAGTGTTGCTACTTGCATTTTCATTAGTTCCCTCATCCACATTTCCTTTCCAACTATCATTAGTTTCACAGTCTCTGACAGCATCAGTAGATCTGTTAAGTAAATGAGCTCCACTCCCATGAACCTTGCCCCTGTCTAGTGACCTAGTGCCACCATCAAATGACTTTGAAGTTCCTTTAGCATTCTTTAGGACCAAGCTGCTGCTAGAAGAAAGAGAGGATCTTGAATGAAAAGATGGAGATCTCCTTGTTAATAAACCATTTGGAGACAATTTAGATATATTATCAGCTCCACCAAGTGACAACCGACGGGAAGGGCCATTGCTGAAGCTCTTTCCATCAGTAGGCGGACGACTAGAGCCACTTGGTGGCCCTCTCAGTCCATCTTCTAAAACCTTCAGGCGCAACTGATATTTTTCCTGAGTTCATAAAAAAGTTCAAAAATTAGCTCATCTGAACAATTCACTGAACAAATATTTAGCTCACACCGAATTACAACAGAAATGTTTGTGTACCTTTAATTGGGCCTCAGATCGTGCTGTCCGTTCTGCGACAGCAAGCTTATCACGAAGTTGTTGCATTTCACCCTGTCAAAATAAAAAAGTTATTGCAGGATGTCATTTATCAAATGGTGTTCAGAAAAAGGGCCCGCAGTAAAAACAATAATTTTGTCAAGAAAAAGCATAGAGACACATGCGCGCTAACAAAAGAAAGACATAATATAATCATCTTACCTGCAGGAACCTACGCTCTTCAAGCCACTGTTTAACTGGCATCACTTTGTCATTAGAATCTTTCCAGTCATTGGCTACCACAACAGCAACCCTATTTGCATTTACTTTTGCACGAGCAAGTTCACGGTCAAGTGTTTTCTTTTGCACCTGAGAATGAACATAAACATTAAATAAGAATGAGTGAATTGTACTTATGGAAGAAGTAAAAACTCATGCAGACATGATGACAAAAGCAACATTCAATCTAAGGATAGGTTGTTACATTCATTTCCTGAACTTGGCGCTGGTAATCTCTAACAGCATTAGCGGCTGCACCACCTTGAAGAACAAGCTCTTCCAACTCCTTCACAGTTTGGCTAAGCTTTTTAACTTCTGCAACCTTTTGGCGCTGCAACTTATCCAATATTTTATTTTCTTCCTGCAATGCAATGATGCATAAAACAAAAATTGAGCACTTCTGTAGTCCCATTGGCACATCCAAGTTATTTTATCCTAATGACTAGGAATACACTACATACGTGACAGATCTCAATTTGCTTCATCAACTCTTGGTTCTTGTTTTGTAAGTCATCAACCATAGCAGCTTTTGCCATTGCTATTTCCACAGTCCTTTCTGCATCTAGTAATGCTGCCTCTTTTTGTTTTGTTAGACGGTCCAAAGCTCTATTGTCATCCTGGAGTTTTGCAATCTGAAGTAAACCAAGTTAACTTGTCATCTTATTTGTTCATATAATATCCACACCCAATGGGAAAAAAGCAGGCTAGATAACCATCTAGGCAAACTAGAAGATTAAGACAACAGCTAACTGTTAGAAAGTATAAGAAATTAACCCATACAAACAAAATAATTGAAAATGTGAAGCGGGTGTCAAAAACAAAGTTTCACCTCTTGCCGAGCAAGCTTTAGCTCAGCTTCAAGCGGTGCAAGAATGGCTTCAATTGGTGGCATGTCATCATCCTTTTGGGCTGCGTGTACTCTCCGCAAAGTTGCTTCTGCTGCAAATTGAGCAGCCAATGCAGCTTTTTTCTCATCATTGATCCTCTTAACTTCTAGATTCTGAATTTTTTTAGCCATTGTTAAAACTCAGTTAAAACAGATACACCAGAAACGGATAACACAATTCATAAGATATATACTTTGCTATCTAGGAGAGATTCTGTCAACTTGAGTTTCTCATCCATCTTCTCCAACTCATCTGTAAGCTGTCACCACAATATCAAAATAGTGTTAACACTTAACAACAACAATAAGTAACCATCCCAAATATTTTTACCAACAGAAGGATAAAGTATCAAATAATGATTCATCACTGTATCTTGTATTCAGCATGATAATTTAGTTCATGCGAGCTGCAACACTTCATCCTAGAGTTTTTATCCTCTATTCTTGAATATCTTATTTCTTGCAAATCTCAAGTTCAAAGCATCATGACAATCTCATAATCAGGAAGTAAACTTGGCCATTGTCAAGAGAATGTTGCAAGATATCAGGGGCTAAATCATAATAAAAAGTGCACCACTAAAAACATGTTCAATCATACTTCACTAAAATATTGGTACACAGATCAATCAATAAAATGCAACAGTCAATAGACATCTCAACCAATTAAAGTTAGACTTTTCTTTGACATGAAATCAGGATATTGCATGCCAAGGTCTGATTAACCTAAGGTCTTCAATAATTACTAATTAGCTTTAGACCATGAGAAGTATCCAAATCCTGAGGTTAAAAATACCATTTCTAGTTTTCACTTTTCAGTGCAACTCAGGGCCTTATGAAGAACCCATGCCATCTTAATTGATCAGTCAATTCTAGGGGGCAACAGAATTATGGATAAAGAATAGCAGCAGAAGATAAAAGTAGCAGGTACAAGCTACAAGCATCTAACAACCTGATGAATGGCACTAAAAAGAGTCAGCAACAATGAGAGGCTTGTTTAAAGGACAAATCTGATTTTGGTGTGGGTATAGTACATGAGTACAGGATCAATTCAACTAATTGATTAAAAGTTTTCAGAATTTAAAGATTGGGTTGCTAACACTGAAGACTAACCTGTTTCATGGCAACCATGTGACAAAGGTATAAGATAATAAAACAGTGTCATGGAAGCATGAGACCTAAATCCTAATAAACATTACAAAACAATCCAAAAAGTAAATTAACGATACAAGAAAATAACCACAAGATAGCAACAGGTTTCTATGTCATGGGCCATGACGACAAAACAAAAAATGAGTCCAATTAAGGAGCATATTTATCTTGATGTCATAAGTATTTTGTGATTAAATCTGACTGGCAAATAAATAAATAGCAGAGTATATTAGACATTGCTTATAGAAAAAATGACTCAAATTTGGTGGTTTTAGGTTTTTCGAAAACAGCACAGAAGGGGGAAATTACCGCAAGGTATACAACAACTCCATAATTTAGTCAACATCAACCTATTTTCCCTTGTCAATCTAACATATTTGGATGGATGAATGCCAGACCCCTCATATCCTACAGTTGGCCACAGAAGTTAGCTCAAGCGTCAATGCTGCTACACTGAACAAAGGAAGCTCACTGTTGCTTAACACATAACCCACACAATTCCTTCCACTCCAAAAGTTTCAGTTTGCAATCTAACAAACTCTGGGATCCAAAATGCATGAACCAGAAGATGATAATAACGATATAAGAATCTTGAATCAGCACACTACCATACTCACTTTATGAATACCAAATTTGACACTGCCTGCAATCACATCACGTTAACCCCAACGGAAAGGAGATTGCCATTTTAGGAAAATAAAAAAATAGCAGAAGCACATCGGTGAACCACGAAATCTAGAGCGCAGATGGCAATTACCTCCTCCACTGCCTTCTCCCGCGCCCTATCCGATAGTCGTAGCGCGCGTATCTCCGTCTGCGCCTCGCCGAGCTCCCTCTCCTTGTCTAACGCCATGAAACCGTACAAAAAGTCAAGCACACTTCCCAAGCAAATCCCTAAAAACCGCCGAAACGAACAGCAGGAACAGATCAGCTCACCCCTCAGCTCGTTCTCGAGGCGGGTGAGCTCGACCCTGACGGGATCCGACCCGTGCATCAGCGCGATGAACTCGTCGGCGTCGAGGCTGGCCCGCACCGGCCCCCTCCGCCGCGCGGGGCCCCTGGGCGCCACCGCATTCCCCTCCTCGCCGCCGTCGGCCATCTCAGATCTGAGCCCCCCGGGCGGCACCGCCCCCGCGACCAAATCCGCCGCCGACAACTCCCGCGAACCGCGCCGCGGGCTGCCACTCGCCCCGCGAGACCGGGGGAGCCCTCCGCCGCCGACCGCCGGATCGGGGAAACCCTAGCTGGCTCCGGCAACCGCCCTCGTCCGCGTCACTGTGCTTGCTGCGGTCGGGGCGTGTGTGTGTTTTTTTTGCCTTTAGTAGTTGCCGTTGTCTTGCTCGTAAATGGTTCGTAAGAGAGAGAAGGCGCTTTTGTATTATCTTAAGCATGGGGCTTAGAGAGCAATTACTCAATTAGTGTGTGATCCTAAGCATTACCACCGTACATTTGTACTGATCGGGCGTATTAAACATGAGATTTCCGATATACGGCGGAAGTATCAGATAAAAACTAATTATTTAAATAGGGTAGAGCTGTCCAAGTACGAAAATATTATCCAGTTTATTTGGTATTTGTCAAATATGTTTTAGGGAATAAATATATGGTCATAGAGGAAAGTTAGCATCAACAGGTATCAAACACGAAACCGGCTCCTCTAACATCGGGGAGCCTAACATCAGAGGGCAGTTGGGATTGCAGTCGTTCTGCTGGGATCTAACGGTGTGAAGCACTCCTTGGCCATCGCGAAGCCCCACCTCTAACCTCTGTGAAATGGGTCCCAACCACCGTGAAGCCTCACCCCGCACCGTCGGATCTCGGCTAGACGATTTAAATCGGACGACTACCCTCTAACATCAGATAATCTCAAATCATTAAACACGACCAATATTCAATAAATACCTCGTTGAGGCCTAGCATCCTAGCCTTAGGGGAGTGGGACGGACACCTCTAACCTCTGTGAAATGGGTCCCAACCACCGTGAAGCTTTACCCCACACCGTCGGATCTCGGCTAGACGATTTAAATCGGACGACTACCTTCTAACATCAGATAACCTCAAATCATTAAACACGACCAATATTCAATAAATACCTCGTTGAGGCCTAGCATCCTAGCCTTAGGGGAGTGGGACGGACACCCCGAGCCCTAAATCAAGAGGTCCTAATTGGTATTGAAAGAATAAAAAATGTCAAAGAATAGGGTGAATAATAATTATATAAATTAAAGGCTAGAAATTTGAATCTGATTGCACAAATAAAACTTAGCATATAGTGCTTAGGTTTATACGTGTGTTATAAGTTTTGCAATTAGTTCTAACTCTATTTTAGTCGCATACAAAGATTAAGTATCGAAATGACCAAGATATGATAGCACACAAATAAATAATTGTAAAGCTAGAAAGAGAGAAGAAATGACAAACTTGATATGATAAGTTTTTTCAGAGTTATGAGAGATCGATGATCTCCACTAGTACTCATTGGAGTACTCTATGCAATAGTGTCACTCTCTCTCACGCCCAGGGTTAACAAAACCGTTTTAGGACTGAATACCGCTCAGGCTCGAGATAGTGGTTACCATGGTAACCGAATGGTTACCGAAAAAATTCGATCAAATTTTATATTTCAAAATTTAAATTCAGATCAATTCACGAAACGGTTTAAAGTTCGGTTACCGTGGTAGACACTTTAGTTACCGCGGTACGTGCTTCGGTTACCGTTGGTTCGGTACTATCTCGGTAACCGTGGCACTGGGCTCGGTAACCGTGGTACCAGTCAGACAATTTTTCAGTGAAAAATAAAAATTGTAAAATTACATAAAATTATTTTTCAATATAAATAGAAAACATACAATACCATAAATTTTATAAGTTTATAATAAAATATAAATTACAAAACAACATGGTTAATTGACAATTCGAGTATTTCTAACTTATCATTGTTGGCTTCATTGATTATAAGCGACGTTGTATTCATCTATAGACATTAGTTGTAAGCCACGTGAAGCAAGAATGTTTGTTTTGTACTCTTCCCAGCTTTGTCCTATCTAAGCTGCAGTGGTTTAACATTCTTCATATAACATGAAATAAAATTGAGGATCTTGCCACTCGTATATATATCTAGTAGGAGTAGTTTCTAGAATGGGATAAAAATACGGATAAAGATGCGGATAAGGATACACATAAGTAATATTGCCATACACTGTAGAGTCATAACTAGAGCTATAACTATCCTGTGGAGCGTCGAACATTTGTTATCGATCGCTAAACTTTACATGCATGTGAATCAACATATTAGTAGCTATACGTCGTATGTGCATGTGAATCACTAAACTTTGTATACATATGAATTAATATACCAGGAGCTAGTACCTTATGTGCATGTGAATCGCTAAACTTTGCATGCATATGCATTAACATACCAACAGCTACAGATCTTACGTGCACGTGAATCAACAGAATAAGTCTTGTGACTCAATAGTGTTAGTGCTTATGGATCAATAGGCTTGGAACAAATAATCAACAGGCAACACTCATCAAGAATGATATTTTGTTTGATCAAACATATGATATTAATCCAAGAGGCCTGCATACAAAGAATCAAACAATAACAAGTGAAGAAGATTGAAAAATAAATTATTTTTGTTCATGTTGCTTGGTTAATAACTTTATGATAGTTTAATATTTTTGAAAACTAATTTCATCATAAATCATATTAATTTACCTACTATTTTTAGGAATTTTTCCAAATTTTTTCATTTTTTTAATTTTAAATTTGAATTTCAAATAAAACCGATCGGTACGCCGGTACCGAGCGTGAGCGGTATGTCGGTAACCGAGCGGTAACCGTGGTTATCGAATGGTTTTGTTAACCCTGCTCACGCCTAGCAAGGCATGAGTGCTCTCTTCGTGATAGCTTTGTATACTTCAGATAGGTGAGCTACAATCCTTCACATGTCGCCCAAGTCTCCCACAATCTCCTCTAAGAGAGATCATTAAACTCGACAATCACCAAGACGTCTAGGCATCGCAAAGAGTAACAAGATGAATCTTCACTTAATCAACAAATAACCTAGGAATAATTAGAAATATATCATTATAATTTTTACGGTTTGAAAATATATCATCGATGTGTCACTGATAGGTGGGGGTCTCCACAGTCACTGACAGAGGTATTTATCAAATTCTTAAAAACTGTAACGACATAAGAGGAATTAACCCAATAATCTATGACACTCTTGAACTCCCCTTATGCCTTTGAACATAAAAGAAAAAAGTAGAAAATGTATGAAAAATGAAACTCTGAAGAGAAAAACATAAGCAAACATAAGTTGATGCTCGAAAGAACAAAATTGCACGAAAAACTTAAATAAAAACAAAAAATTGAACATAGATTAAAAATATGAGAAAATGTAGTAAAAATAAAAAAGTATATATGTCCCCATGATGTTCAAACCAATACCATAAGGTCATGGCCAATGGTGGAGCTAGGAATATTCTGAAATGGATAAGCTTGACTAATACCATTGCAACTTCTTGGCTTTGCCTAAAAACTAGATAAATTCCTAAACTTTTTTAGAAGGGATGTTGCTTAGTCTCAATGGTATGAGGACGTGAAGTTTGAGCAAACTGCCTACCTTGCCTACAAGGTAGATACACCTGTGGTCAAGGCAACGTTTTTTAATCCTCAATACTCAGCTCATAGCACAGAGGCTCCCCTCACTCTAGAGAGCGGCCGTAGACCAGCAAGTGGCCACTGAATGAGGTTGATGAGAGGAATATGTAGCTAGATATAAGTGTTCTACCACAAAGAAAGGGTGATAGGTAAAAGGGAGTAGCTAGCGGCGAATTTAAAATTTTTCGTAGGACGGGACATAACACGGCATTTCTAATTGTCAATATCGTCAAACATCAGTAGTACAACTTATTTACTTTGCTATACTGATCAGTCAGCAAGTCTAGCTAGGGGTCCATATCTTTATGCTCAGATTAATTGTAACTATTTCATTATATACAACTTAAGCTAAATCCTCGTAAAATTATGACAAACTTGCACCAGCCGTGAATAACACATCAAACTAATGGCATATTTGTTTCAGCTTCTAGCAACGGTAACTACTTTGAGAATATGAATTTAAAATAAATAATTTAGATTCTAAATCTAAATTATAAAAATTAATAGCTGCGGAATCAAAAATAAACTAGAACTAAGAAAATAAGAAACATCAGCTTCCAGACCAAAATTAAAAAATGTGCAGACGTGCAGCCACTCATCAGGTCATGCCCAATGACTCAATGAGCACCACCATCGTATACACGAGATGACGAGAAGTACCCATGACCCACGTCAAAATCGGCAATAAATCAACGATGCATGGTCCAATCAATCGGTCGGTTCAGGGGCCAGGCCGGATCGACGGCTCAGGACCACCTCCAACGACAAAACGGTTTGCCGTTGCGCGCAACGGGAGAATGGTCGCGATCAAACGACGTAGTACGTACGCCCGATCGACGGCCAGGACCACCGACACAGCACGCACCCTCTTCCGTCGAGTGAACCGCGGGCCCAGCTGCCTTGATTCTTCACTCCTCGATCTCCCTCGTCTCGCGTTCGAATGATGCCTCGATCTCCACTGAAACAAGCACAGATCGCCCCGTCGATGATGCACGTGAGCTCCTTTCTGAATTTACAGATGTGTAATATTTTAATTTCAGATCTTATAAGATAAAACTCGTAAATAAACGATAATACGTATTTCACGTATTTTATGAAACTTCACTTAACAAACACGAAATCTAGAAGCTCGTGGATACACAAAAGTTTATCAACTAGCTTATACTAATCCTTACCCAAATTGATAAACAAATAATCTAGGGCCGGGATATAGTTGCCAGTTAAAACTTTTGCTCCTGCCTGCAAGATCAGAATTGAGGGACATTAAAATGTCATAAACATTTTATGATTTATCACTTCTAAAAAGTTACTTTAATTATCTATCATTCTGACTCACAGTCATAGACTTATATAGTCATAACTGTCATCTACATACATAAATGATAAATAATCAAATGGCACAAAATTTTAGTGTCAAATCCTCAAATCTCCCCAAATAAAAAAATTAATCCAAATAATTTTATTGTATTTTGCTTTATATTTGTTTCAAAAAATAACTAAAGTTCTTGAAACAACTTGTATTTATTTAGCGAATAGCTTATGATGGTAAACCAGTAGCTGCCCATGCCGCTGTCACTGGGCCTGCCTAAATGTGGCGGTTCTTCCTTCCTAATTTTCGGCCTATCAGTTGATAACCGAAGATGACCGTGCTGTCGCTTATCAAGTGTTCATATATTTCTTCTTCTATGTTTAAAGATTTTTTCTCCGTTGAGCAAAAAGAATTGTTACGTGCATCTTCTCAGTTTCGTAGGTATATATTAATATATGATGATTGGGGACGCAAACTCCCAACCTGAAAATTGAATCTCCCTCATAGCAATATGTTCTCTTTTCAAGTCGATTCTCACACAAATTGGACTTTCCGTGTTATAGCCTAAATCCCCTAATCTGTCCTAGTCAGCATATATAGCTCTGTTTACCTATCTTTAATGATGTTGTCAGTTTAGCGCATAAATACGCTAAATCTATTCTCTTCATTCTAAAATATAGTAACATTTAAGCTTGACACATATATTAAGAAGATGTGAAAAAAAATATCATAATACTCTTCTCAGGGTGTATAAGTGTAGACCCAAAAGTAATTGGTGTAGTAATGAGTAATAAGATTACGTGTACTTTAGATATATAATTGATATTTTACTAGCACTGAATTATTATATTTGAGTTTAAAATTTAAACTCTAAAAACGGTATATTTTAGAATGGAGAGAGGGTGGGCTACCTCTGACAAATTTTAAATTCTACATGGCATGTTTATTCCACTGCATATATGGGGCATCATAGTTTATAATGGACTATGGTTTGCAAGTCACTGTTACAGAGTACATAAAGGCATGCATGATGCGTACACATCCGATTTGACAAAAAGAAAAAGGAGGAATCAGATATCAACATGGCAAATGTACTTCCTTCAGACCCCAGTCATCAATTCGGTGAACAAGCCAACTGCTTTGTGAAGTGCCGGAGAGATAGCGTTTAACCTCTTTATCTGCCTGGTTCAAATTTTGGTTCAAATCTTGGATTTGGGGTTCATAGATCTTCCCTCAAAAAAATGCCAGAGAATCTGGCTAATTTAATTTCACAAAGAGAGCGGTGCAATATGTAATTTGAGGAGGACCCAACAGTGAATAATGAAAGGTTATCACATCTTAGGTTTTTTTTATCTGATTAGGATAGTTGCAAGAACGTCCTACTGACTCATGAGTCATGACTAATCATTGCCATAGTGAGTACCAAAAGTAATCACCATGTTTGTTGTTAAAGGAGTTCTGACTGATCAGGTGATCAGAACTTTATAATGGTAGATGAAACATTTCTTCCAATCTATCGATAGTTACATTTCCGTCCAAACAAAAATCAGATACTGCATTGATTAATGTGTTCCAATACAATAAATTTATTTAAAATATATATCAATATGATTAAATATAACATATCCAAATAAGTTGATATCTCAATTATAGTTGTATGACTTGAATATAATATAATGCATTGTTTATTTTAAGTACTATGTAACACATATTTTAAATAAAATTCAAAATATAATTTTAAATTTTATGGACGATATCGACCGAAATGGCCGGCATTAGCTGATATGTGATCGGTATTGACCAAAATAGTTGGTATTGATTAGAATTAAAATAAAAATAATATATCACTTAATATATACCGGAACGAAATTAATAAGCTTGCTATAATAGCGGACTTCTTTGCTTTCCCCATTGGTCTTAAGGCTCCTACCTAGCCAAGGCAACAAGGTCCCCTAATTGACTTTGCATGGAACTGTTTAATTAGCAACACACATTCCTATCATTCTAAAACACAGCGGCACAATGTCATAGTTGCTGGCATCATATCACTAATCAGTCATAAATGAGTAAGTGCCATCTCTAATCACATCATGTCCTGCCAAATCCAAGATGTACCTGTTTGTGGTAGGCCCCCAAGATGGAGAGAGTGAGAAGAGAGAAAGGGAGGTGTTTGGAGATGGGCCCCATGGTTGGAGGTTAGGTTTACTTGTATGCATGGATGATGCCTCCAGATGAGCCAAAGCTACCCAAACTTCTGTGAAACCAAAGGCAAGTTGGCCAACAATACATGATGGGAGGAAGAAAGGCCCAGCTTGCTCAGATGGTTCCAGCAGAGGACCATGTGAACCTGGAGATTGTGTTAGTTCCCTTTCCTTTTATCTTCTTGCACACGTAGAAGATGCCGACAGAAAGGTTTATATATATTTGAACGCACAAATACATGTGGATTGAAAACTCTAGTATGGACATAGCTGACTGTCTCATTGGGATTCTCGAGTAGATGACTAGTAGTAAGCTCTATCGTGATCGCCGGCTTAATTTTTTGGGAGTTTGGCTTGAATTAGCTTATTTATTTTGGTCTCAATGCTTATGTATTTATATTGCTAGGTTCTATTGTATCCTGCCATGACTTATAGCAATAAAATTAATATGACTTGACATTATCCAAGTAGATTATCGATGTCTTACTATGTTCTACTTAGACTCTTCTAAAAATTATATCCATTTTGTATATGTCCCATTGACCCATTGTACAAATTTTACGGTGTACTATAAATATTATGGATCATCTATCTGTTTTTTATCTAATGGATAGGATTAAAGATGGTGACCTAGGAGGTAATAGGTCACCTTTTATTTTTTTTATAATTATATTTTTTATCTGGTAGAAATCTGTTGCCACTTTTTTAGGAATTTTCTAATTATCAGCGCTGTTTTTTCTCCAACATGCATGAAATACTTTCTAATTTTCTGAGTTAATTTCGCACGTCGTTAATGGCTGCCGGTTTATCTGGCCGCATGCAGATCTGTTCACACGCATGGCATGCAGAATGATCTGCTGTTGATTTCCCTCCTGCATGTGACGCCTCCTTCCTTTTCTCCCGCATTCCTAATTTTGCTCAACATTCCCACCGCTGTGTTGGCCTCGAGATGCTCTGACGCTGGTCCTGCGATTCGCCGGTGATTTGATGGAGATCCAGCGCTGCTCGGGCAGTGAGGAAGAACATGAGTAGGAGGGGGCAGTGAGGAAGGAGCCGTGGGGAAGAACACGAGCAGGAAGGGATAGGGAGGAAGAGGAGGGAAAGAACACAAGTAGGACTGCAGTAGGCAGCGAGGAAGAAGGGGTGACCAGTAACAGCCAATCACTAAGTATTTTTAATTCTAACTAAAATTAATGATTCGAATTAATCTAAAGTATTACCTTTAAGAGATAATAGGAGCACGGTAAAGTATATATTTTCATACTCGAGGATCCCATATTTTGTATAGCTTGAGCGGTTGAGCTCACGTGTGATTGTTTCTCTTTTTAAAAAAAAAGAGAAATACAGCTTATTAAAAAGTAATATTTTTATATTTCATACGAAAAATTTATAGAAACCACTTCTACAATCTCAGCTCCAAGCTAGATTCTAAAAGGACATCAGATGCAACAGCTGAGCTTTTATCCATCAAAAGGACATGCACACACGACGACTAGCTAGCTAACTGTCGATCGATGGGCGATGGGCGCCCTTGCACGCCTGACGAAGGAAAGCAGCCGGGCAACGTCTTCCAAGCTCACACTGTCTCCTGCATGCCGACGATGGACGCCGACGACGAATTAGCTCGCGCGCCGGCGCGCGGCGGCTCGATCGACTGGATCAATCGGTCGATCCAGGCCGTGGTAACTCATCCGAAAATTCTAAACGCTGAATCAAATAGATTAACCAAAGTACAAAATTGAAAACCATAAAGTTATTTAATAATTATTTACTATGTCATAAACAATATTGATTATTTTGTTTTTCTAGCTCACAGCCACTGCCTGACATGCTTGGGTACCAGGGATCCGTCGAAACAGGCAACGTTTGGTGAGGCCGTTTCGGGCAAGGGGAGGCAGGTTGACCTGACGGGGATCTGAGTTTGATGGGGACCTGGTCGCTTATGATGCGTGTGTGATGGCGCCGGCTCACCGGTCAATCGGTCGGTCACCATGCACGGCATCGTAGTGTGATGGGTATTAGGCCACATCTGAACTAGTGAACTGTTAATGGGGGGAGATTGACGATTTAGCTGCAGTAGTATACTACAGTAAAAAAACTTTCACATAATATTCATTGAATTGATTCACTTTACAGGACCAGCAATAGTTGACCAGCAGTGACGACGAAGTAAACAGTGCCAGATAGAGATTTGGTTGGTTCTTTTCTTTGTTAATGTCTGGAATAACTAGCATGGGATTGTTTTTTACCTTCGGCTGAACAATGCATCCTACTTCTCTCTCGACTCTCATTGAAGCACGCCGTTGAGAAACAACCCCTAGACATTCTTAAGGCCTATCAATAATGCTGCATATATTTACTTATTTAGTGATGGGCTTTCATGATATTTGTCAATAATGATGCCATCATCTTTTATGGTATTTTTGTTTCAGCTTCTAGCAGCTGCAACTACTTCTAGAATCTAAAGCTAAAACAAGCAATCTAGATTCTAGACCTAGATCACGAGAATCAGTAACTACAGAAGCTACAAATGAACTAGAATTTAGAAGCTGAGAAACATCGACTTCTCTAGATTCTCACTGGCTAATACTCAGACCAGCCAACTACTCTGATCAACTAGCTACTAAGAATCTCTAGCAGCAAAAAACAAGCTCTTAGTGACGGCGTCGTTGAAGCCTGTCACTAAAGATATATTAGTGATGCATGTTTCCGAGCCATTACTAAAGCTACATCAAAGTTATTTATGTGGTACTCTAAGCTGAAGAACTGAATTGCTAAATCAAACTAGACCTGTTGTGCATTGCAACAGGCACAGAGCATAACATCTAGTTATATTATTTTAGCTTTTTTGCTGGATGATTAATGAGATCATTCCTTGCTTAGAAGTACACATGAACTCTATATAGCATTGTATCAATTGTTGGTTTACTTGCTTGGTCAAAAATCTAGAAGATGGTTTAGAATTATCATTTCTTGGTGAATTCAACAAGTTATCTCTTTTAAATTTTGTAATATCTGATTAGCTAAAAAAATTCTTCTCTCTTTTTTTGAAATTCTGGATCCTAAGTGATCAACCTTATATTAGACACTGTTCAATTTCAAGAGGATATGAAGCAATCTATGCCCCTTGAACAATTTATTGACATCTTATGATTAAAGTAGAAGCGGATTATATTCTGAATGGAAAAATTATAGACAGCTTTAGTATTAATCATAATCAGCAATATAACTAAAAATCAGAATCGATCATTTCCCTACTTATTAAATAATCAGTATTATGTTATAATCCTGATTATTTTAAATTGTCCCAACGGGAGCCTATAGCTTACTAGTCCAAGCACACTGTTTTTCTATACCACTAAACCTACCAACCAAACAAACTCTGTCTGATACAGAGCAAAACCAAGGAATGACATGTTAATCCTCCATATAACAAGTACAATCCCATTCTATTACTGTTCTTGTAACCAAACACCACCATACCATCTCTTGTTCTCTCTCAATATCACACATCTAAGGACTCAAACTCAATATATATACTTTGATCATAGCATCTGCAACAATACGAGAATATCACATGTGAGAGATAGAGCGGATTCTATTTCTCCAGCACCTCAAATTAATCTAACTGCATGCATTCAGAGTCTCAGAGATGGGAGCCCTTCGATCTTATGGCAGGTCAGCAATTTAGCCATTCACACGGTTGTGGTTGTACAAAGGGTATTAAGAGCATGAGACATGCATGCAACAAATGAGATTTAATAATGCATGCAAAAGCCATGGGAGAACACTTCTGATATGATCATACATAAGTTATGTATAATCTCTTGGTCTGAAGCCTGAGCTGACGTACTAAATCAGAATTGGACCTGTACGCATTTGCAACTGGCTTAAAATAATACTAACATATTTTCCTTCAGATAGGTGCTGTAGTCTTTTTTTAATAGAATTATATTTACCCTTCAACTCTTACATTTTTTCTTCGAAAGACACATTTGTATTTATTATACTGTTGCTGTATTTATATAGTCTACACCCAATCAATCACCACTATTATAATCTACTCCCATCACGACCTAACGGTGTACATCTTTTTCTTTTTATTCGTGATTAATATGATAATTTATGTTGGCTCCTTCTCACCTTGTCTATGGATAGACAATTCTATTCTCATGCTTGCAAAAGGCAGATATAGAACCACTGCTACAGAAACAGACGTCAGTGTCAGGTCAAAATAGTTATCAGTGACGGGTTCTGAACCGCCACTGACTAGTCAGAACTGATAGTCGATGGCTACCAGTGACAGTTCTGGAACCGCCACTGTTCAGGTCTATCAGTGCCAGTTCTAAACCTTAACCAGCACTGATACTCTACTATCAGTGTCGGTTCATCTCTGGAACCGACGCTGATAGCCGAGTATCAGTGTCAGTTACCCGTCCGAACCGACACTGATGTGTATTTTTCTCTATTTTTTGTATAAACCACGTTGTATTAATTATGTATACGAATGCACATATATGCTAAATCCATCTGTATAGCCTACATCGAGAATATTACATAGACAATCTCAAATCAAAATAATATGACATACTAAATTAAAATTAGGGAATCATTTATATAAATTGTTTTTACAAACAACCTTAAATGTGACAAATTATTTTTATGAAGACAAGCAACCTTGAATGATAAGTATGTAGTCTATGGTTTCTTGCTACATGAAGATTCTGATCTGTGTGTATCCTTAGCACTTGAGCGTAAAGATGCTAGACTATTGTACTCGCCCATTTCACAAATAACATGGTCGTTGAGGAATCCACAAAGTTGTTCTTGAAGTGCGATGATTTCAACGGGCATTAACCGATCCGTGGATAGTTTGAGAAGCTGTACATACAAACAGAAGAAATTAATTGTTATAAGCCGGCCCATCTCGGATAAAAAATAGCTATCAGTGTGATTAATATTCCTCGTACCTCGGCATCTTTTACCCTGAGCACCTCGTCTCCGGTGAATTAATGCATGAATTCCATAACATAAAATCCACATAGATTATTACCTGGACCTTGCTTCCGACACAAAAAGTTATGTCGGATTATCCAATCTTTCTGGAATTGACGAAACCTATGACTCTTCTTGATATATTTTTTGTATACTCTGCATGTGTGTGATCTAATGTTAGATTTAATGTATTAGGGAACAGAGATAAAAGATTAGTAAGGCAAATAAATTTGTCTACCTTTTTAGCAAGTCAATGACAAGTTGGTAACTTGCTGGTGTATTATCTTGGCTGTCAAGGATGGTAAACTTGCTAAGGTCCGGTTGAATTACGAGAAGAACCTAGTAAAAGCTACATACATATCATCATAGTTTAAGACATATTTGGTTCTCATGCAACGTATATAAAAATATTTAGGAATAGACTCTTACCTAAAGTTGTACGGTAGAAGTATGTACTGTTTTAAGTGGAGATTTAGAAGTACTTGCAGCGCATATGCCTCGGCATCATCAGGACTCGCTTGAATAGTTATCGAATTTATTTATAGTGGGTCCATGAACCCCACATGAGAAATCAATTCCATTCTACATTTATGTATCTCCATCCTACAAAAACAATTAGCACAAAAAAATTCAATACAATGATACTACAAATAATTGTGAATTATGTAAATATAACACTTACAGAGTCTAGCAACTAAGAATAGTCACGTCGAGGACATCTTGTTGGTACAACTGATACATCTCCTCGAACATGATGTGAAGAATGCCGTCACCATGCAAGAAATCACGATGCTTGAAATGGATCTCAAACATTTTGCTACCATCTTTAGATTGCTTCATATGCCAACTGTGGAATTTGCGAGATTGGCAGCTAAGGTCGCGCCACACTTTTGGGTCAACTAATAATTCTCCTAACTTGAATACCCAGCATGTTGAAGTTTTTTCTACCAACGATTCATCCATGAGTTACTCTGTGGTAAGCCCAGCTTCTTTCAAAAAAAATTACATCTCATTGTCTTTTTCCCTTTTGATTGTTGTCTTTTAGTTTTCTCCTTAAGGTTTTTTTTCTCACCGATGCACTCATAATCTAATTTGCGCTTGGTTGCAACTAGTCTAGCCATGCTCACGAAAAACTTCTTCGTTGCTTCGGGAATTGACAATGGCTTATCAGGATCTGGCTTCTTGAAGTGCTCTTTCATGTGAACAGCCACCACAGCATCTGTCTCCGCATCATTTAGATCATAGGGCAACCTCGGTGCTATCTTCATTTTCTTAGGTGCCCTTTCTTATTGGGAGGAGGTCGACTTTATCTTCAATGTACCTGCAGATTTTGATTTAGACTGTCTTGGTGGTAGAGGTGGAGTAGGCTCCTTTGAAGGTAGCGTTGGCTCTGGAGATGGAGTTGGATCCCTTTGAGGTGTAGGTGGAGTAGGCTCCTTTGGAGGTAGCGTTGGCTCTACAGGTGGAGTTTGATCCCTTAGAGGTGTAGGTGAAGTATGCTCCTTTGGAGGTAGCGTTGACTCTGGAGGTGGAGTTTGATCCCTTCGAGGTGGAGATGCAGATGGCTCCCTTGGAGGTGGAGGTGGATCCCGTACACGTGGCGTAATTCTATGCTGGTCCGAGCTTCCATCAAACGATTCATCTGTTTCATCTTCAAAAAGTATAAATTGTTTTCTCCGTAGAACGAATCCTCCAACATTGTCTCCGAGTCTTTTGGAGCCTGTCTCACCAGCATACTCCATATCAATCTTATGGTATGCCCTTCTGACAGAGTCAACATGAGCCTTAGCATATATCTTCGGTATTGATGCATCATTGAAGATTTTCCCTGCCACATATTGGTCAACCTGCCCCATCGCTATCGTTGTGTTAATATTCATTATTGGTATGGAAAGTTTGTAGATCTTGCTTTCAGTGATTTCATCCACAGGATATTGAATTATGCCTGTCCCAACAAACCCCGCAGATGCACAGCTGCTTCGACGAGCATCAGTTGCCACTTGGACACTGCCCTCACCCACAATACCATGCTGCCGAAGTGTTTTAGCTATTTTGGCATCAATCATTGCCTGTACTTTCTGCATTTGTTGGCGCATCATCAACACCATCTCATACATTTCCTCTTTTCTTCTGCTTCGGCTCCTATAGGAGGCCTTTCTAAGGAATCATTCCTCTGCCCCTGGTGCATCCTGGATGCTCTTTATTGCCAAGTGCTACCGTTAGTTGGTATTTCTCTCTATTTACCCTGATGGAGCCTTAGGAAGACTAGGCATGGGCATCTGCTATTTTCTGAGATGCTTATTGTATATTATCATTCTTAAAATTCAGGCTACCCTTGGCTGGCAAAGTAACACCTCTCGCATACAAGAAGTGCTTTGCTCGTGTTATCCAGTCAGACGTTACAGGTATGACGCCACTATGGGCAACTTGTTCTTCCATATTTTTCCATTCATCATATTTCGTCACATACCCACGAGAGCCGGTACGGTGTGGCCATATGTTCTTCTGAGAGTTGGACTTATTTGCTTTACTCAGTTACGTCGCTTCCTTTGACTTCCTATATTTAATGAATTAAGTCTAGTACTACTCAACTATCGGGTATTCACCCTAATCTGGTGTTCGGCCCTTCAAGTAGTACTCTCTCCATAGCTTTCCCTTGAATGATCTGAACGTTGTCCCCATTACAGATATGGCACAACTTTTTACTTTTTTCATATCGCAAACTTAGAGGAATTAGAATTTGGCCAATAGTTTACCCCACAATAAGTTTTTTATATTGTTAGGAACCACCCATATGTTATTTGCCAGGCCTCTCTCAAGTCTAAACATGATAGCAATATGATCTCTCACGAGGCACCCTATGGCTGTCTTGTACAGCCCCAGAACATTTTTTGGTCTTGTAGGCTCGCCAACAGAGTTAACCTCTACTATTACGAATCGTTCTTCGGGCATCATACTAGGACCACGTCCACTCCTCTCTTAGCTTACTACACCTTCATCTGTAGGATCAGCAGCATCCTCTGCACCCTGCTCTGCCTCATTTATTAGTCCAGCACCATGCTCTTCCTCATTGGCTGCATCGGCCTCATGTTCTTGTTGTAGATTGTTTATTGCCTCAAGCTCAATGTCCAGCTGGGGTACTAAGTCTGCCAATGCAAGTTGATGAAGATATTTGGGTTGCAATCTTCATCTCTTAGTGGATTTAGATATAGATCTATAGGCTCTTATTGTCTTGGTACTTCTACTGGAGTGAAGACAGTGGGGCTTTCTATCGGAGCAGGGGTGGGGCGAGCACGTGTACGGCGGCTTGACTTTTTGGGTGCCATTTCTATATGAACATTTCAAATCCATAAGTACTCATAAGATTAATAAGTACGGTATAAGTTTATGTTATAGGTCTTAGTGATCATTTAGATTGTTATTCGACATAATAAACAAAACATGATCGCATTACATACAACAGTATCAAGAAGTCTATGGAGCATACACTTTATAACAATCCATCAGTACTTACACTCAAAGATATACATATACCACTTTATATCCATTCCAACAAATATACACACAAAGATATACATATACATCACTTTATATCCATTCCAACAAACACACAAAAAAAACTCCACTGCTGGCTCAATTGTTTCTACTACTGCCTCCCCTTGTTGCCTACCTGTTCATCGACACATGCACACACAAAAAACTCCATACACGGTCCACAATGCCACATATGGTTAGATATACATCTCAAGAATCATTAATCAATAACCATGGCAAAAACCATTTATAAAAAAGAAATGATTATACAAATCATATTGTTTCCATTAACACTAGTTACAAAGATTCACAAGACTGATAAAAAGTATGTGTGCACACATATTACACACATCAGATAAATTAAAACATGGATCCATGTAGTCTAACACATAGAAACCATCACAAGACAAATAAACAAGTGTATTAACATTGATCACCTATGGTAATACACACTACAGATTGAAGAAACTATAGCATGTCAATGTAGAATCTCCAGACATTGTTTCTAAAAAAATGCAGCAAAAAGATCAACTCTAAGTAAATTTAGCATACAAACAACCTTATAAAGGACCATACAACCATGCTAAAATGCTCCAATTCAGTACAGCAGCCACCAAAAAGCGTAAATAACATGAGTTGCTCAACATTAGTACTAAATCCTCTAGAATTCCCTTCAAAATATTCCATTGCAAAGGAACCCTAAATGAGAACCAACTGATGTCTGGAGCGACAACTGTAGTGGCAATGACCATAACAAGAAACAACATACATGAGTAGCATTTCCATTGAGGCTATCTCCAAAAGCAAATACATAACCAGTTTGCCATAAAACAGTTGCAAACGACATGAATCCATCTTAAGAGTGTACTGTATGAATCCATTGGCAAGCAAGCAAGCAATGGCCGGACATGGTCTTCTTCTCCGATGGTGGCCACATTAGCACATTGAACATAAATCGAAGCGGAGGCACATAAGTCAAACCTTATCGGGTGGAGGCAAAGGCAGAGGCGATGGTGAACTAACGGGTGGAGTTGGTGGCGGCCAGAAGGGCAGAGGCAGTCGGATGGTCGGACGCGGCGTAGGTGACGGTGAACGGAGGGGCAGAGTCGGTGGCGGCTAGGACGGCGTCGGCGGAGAAGGCTGGATGGCGGTGGCACGGGCGTAGGAGGAGACGATGGAGACGACGACTGCGGGAGAAGACAAGTGCGGATGGGGGAAATGCTAAGTCCCCGGAGCTTATATAGGAAAACACAGCAGTGTGGGTTCTATAGAATAACCGGCACTGATAGTCTCCTATCAGTGACGGTTCTATATAGAATTGGCACTGATGTGTCCCTATCAATGCCAGTTCTATATAGAACTGACACTGATAGTGCTGTCAGTGCTAGGTCTAACTAGAACCGGCACTGAATATATTTTTAAACTTATTAGTAATACCTGCTACATTTTTAATTTTTTTTATTATTTATTACTAAAAAGCCTACCTTTGTATTTTAACATTTATTATTTATTATTAAAAAAAGGCTACCTTTGTATTTTAACATCTATTATTTATTATTAAAAAAGCTACCCTAAACCGTAAACCGTAAACCGTAACCTAGAAACCCTAAACGCTAAACCCTAAACCAAAAACCGTAACCGTAAACCGTAAACCCCAAACCCTATACCCTAAACCCTAAACCTATTTCAATTTAAATCCTAGAAACACACTTAATGAATTAAAAATAGTAAACTGACACAGAAAAATGCTAAATTTTTTCACAAGATAAGATACGCTGTATTTTGATTGTAGAAAAAGTTTCAAGTTCAAACGATGATTTAACCAACGATTTGCTTTCAAACTCAACGCATTCCTTCTTTAAATCATAATTCGTCCTCGGAGAATCTCCCGCTTTCTTAACATTGTACGTGATAACTTTCTAGAAATATTTTTAAATTTTTATCATAGTATCTACGTATCATATCATAACACCATAACAGGTATCGTGTTTTTCAGACTTCATTTGATTTTTTAGAATTAAGTGTCGCAATCTAGATTTTTCAAAATTTCTTTCAATTTAGTGGATAAGAACTAAAAATGTACTCAAAAACATGAATATGATTTTTCTATAAATTTTAGTTTATTATTTCAAGCACTTGCATTTTAAATTTCACCTATTTCAATTTAAATCCTAGAAACACACTTAATGAATTAAAAATAGTAAACTGACCGGAAAAAATACTAAATTTTTACATGAGACAAGATATGTAATATTTTCTTTAAAATTTTAAAAAGAAATAGGATCTTTTTAAAGATTTTGGAATTCAAAAAAATTCTAAATTTGAAGAATGTTTTCACTAAATTTTGGAATTCAAAAAATTCTAACTTTTTATTTTGAAATTTATTATTTATTATTAAAAAAGGCAAACCTTTTTATTTTAACATTTATTATTTAGTATGAAAAGGCTACCTTTGTATTTTTAACATTTATTATTTGTTATTAAAAAATGCTAAACCCTAAACTCTAAACCGTAAACCATTGATCAAATGAAATACAAATTGTTGAAGCGCTGGAAAGATTTATAGTGCCACAACAGTGCCAATTCATGACACGAACCGAACTGATACATCAGTGTCAATTCGTAAATGGAACCGGTACTGTTTTACCACTTTCAGTGCCGGTTCATGAAACGAAGCGACACTGATACATCAGTGTCGGTTCGTAAGTGGAACCGGCACTGAAAGTGGCGCAACAGTGCCGGTTCCGTTCAAGTTTGAAAATTTTAACAGTTTCCATTTTTTAAACCGACAGTGATACAAATTCAGTGTTGGCTTGGAGATAACCGACACTGATATGGCGCTACTTTTAAGTGATTTTGTGGTAGTGAATCTCCTATGATAAATATATGTACTCATCATACCGTCGCCTGAACTTATAATTAACAAGAATACAATTTGTGCGATGCACTATGCAAAGAATCTTCACACACACACACACACATATATAGTTTTGCACAAATTTATGTAGTACAATACATGTATATACTCTTTTACGGTACATCTAGAGATAAGAGATGGAATTAATCACAAGTATTGGTTAAAAAACAAGGTGACGTCGTCGACTTCTTTTAATCATGATCGTCAGATCAGGATGACCTAATACCTCCAGGAGATAAGACATCGACTTATTTTAAATGTGGTTGTTAGTTCTATATAAATGAACGGTCTTTATTAATTCGATATATCTCATAATTTGCCATATATATTAACTGTACATTATAAATGTGCGCAAAACTATTGTAGATATTTGTTAACATCGATACAAGGGAGAGATGGCCGTGCATAAAAGCATCATCCTGCATATAGAAAAACTAAAAAAAGTTACAATTGCAAATGCGATATGTACAAAGTGCCAGTAGAAACCCAACTTTTCAATATGGTCCACAAAAGCCTGTCCTAAGCCCACACATCATAGAGCCCATTTAGTAAGCTTCATAAGTATGACATCCATGATTTATCTTCAGAAATTTTAGAACTTGTTTCTTCAAGAAAGTAACTTCCTCTAAAAGGGTTGGACAGCACTCAAGATAAACCAAACATGAGACATTCCTTCGATATTCTACTAATGGGTATCACACTGCTTGTTTCAGTTTTAATTTCGGATAATTTTGGTAATTTTTTTAAATATATAAATTATCGAAAAAATTATTTTAAAATAATGTATCAACTTTTTAATATTAAATTTATACGTTTAACCCCTTGAATAATTACCATAATTCTCAGTTATGTCCCTCTTTTACAGCCTATTTTAAGTGGGCCAATAATTAAGTCTCCCATCATATTATCACACGAGTTTTATTCACATTTTACAAGTGAATAATGGATAAACCGGTAGTTTTATTGAAGAAAGCACAAAGTCTAACGTCATATTATCACACATTATCACACGAGTTTCAGATCCAGCGGAAAGAATTTTGGTAAGAAACTGAGAAAGAATTTTGGCACGCTGCGATGTGTCAGTCACCGGTCGCCACCTTTGCACCGCCCAATCTAACCTAGGGCCACTTGAGCTTAGGCTGCTCGAGAGTCAAGAAATGTGATTAAACTAACGAAAAATAATTTTATGGTATGACTTTTTATATTTATGTTCTTGGAAAGTAAAGCTGGTCTATCTCCAGTGATTGAATCAGCGGTGATGGTTTAATGGTCTGGGTTATCAACTTATTTGGTGACACCGGTTTAGTGATACAATATCTCTTTGTTGTAACAACAATATTATAATAGTTTTTCTTTAATACTCCGTATAACTTATCCTATTGAAAACTAAAAATCAGAAAAAAAATCATTAATTAATCTCGTAAACCACAACTCAATCAAGCATGCAAGGTATGCCTAGCTGTAAGTAACATCACTCGGTTAAAAAACCGAGATCATTTTTTTACATAATAAGTAATATTAAGACGATAAAATCATTTGTTTTGTTTCGCGATAATGCATGTTCCTATGTAATTATTATGTGTGATACTATTTTCTCATGACCGAGGAGATGTTACTTGTTCCTAACAATAAATTAGTCAACACAACAGGCCATCAACAAAATGTGAATAGAACCTGGAATTTATGTTTCCTTGAAAAAATACTGTTTTGATATTCTATCGATGGAAATTCAAAGAACCAGTACAAGAACTCTATAGACAATTGCATGCATGGAAGAAAGAAAAAAGGTTTTAATAGAGCCAAAAGGTATAGCAGAGTGAGCGAAAATATCGAAAAAGTAAATTATGGAACAATAGAAGTAAAATGTGTAAGCCAGATTACTCAAAGATAATCGGAATCACATTATTTGCGATAGTAAGAACCTGTAAGACTATGTTTACCTTTGTAGTAAGTACAATTTTTTTATCTCATGTTTTATGGACCTGCAGTGACCTCTTAAATTCCTACATGATCCATTTCCTAGGGGACATCATCTTTGGGGACGCAGCATAGAGTTGAGCGTGTATCGGTTGAATGATGTTTAAGTCGTTGAATTGCTATCATCATAGTCGAATAAGAACGTGAATTTGGTTATCTCCGATGTCTCATATATTACACTCATAAACGATGAAGGTGGGATGCTAATGGCGGTGGGGTTTGATTGGATGAATATAACTATGGATTTGTTAGAAAATATATAGACAAGGTACATATAAATAGGGTAAATATAGACGAGGAGAAGGTTAGAGATTTATACCACACGTATGTTGAGTAAGCTTCGGAGTAATGTCATGCATTTCTAAAGATATATAGAGATGCATACACATGACGTGAACGCTGCCAGCCACACGAAAATGCATGTTGGCTACAGAGTAAAAAATGTGTTTTAGGTCCCATCTCAAGAACATTTTATTCTGAAAATGCCTTGAAACGGAAGGCTAAACACATGGTACAAACAGACTATGCAAAAGGGACGTATCATTCAAATATTTTATTGGATGCGATGCCAAATTTATATTTTGTATAGTTTATTTTTTTAATTGAAGAAAAGATATATAACCCCAACACTACCTATTTATGCCCCACAGACGCACAATTATCCTTTTAGGCATAACCATTGTCATTGAGTATTGATCGTGAGGGGGTACTGGCTCAGACATTCGATCTGAGTGTTCCATCGGACAATCAAATCAAATGTTTTAGTTGACGGTAACGATGTTCAATAGAGATTTGATGCAGCATTTAACAGAGAGTAGTGAGGCATTGTTTAAAACAATATGATTACCATCTTTTATTGGATGATCTATGTAACACTTGCGCCTCATCACTGATGGATCAAATAAGAAATTGGTGGATGACTAGTGAAGTGGACTAAGTAGGGTTGAGCATGGGGGATATCACCAAGTATCATCAGGGGCAGATGCAACATACGACCCTAATATAGTGAATAAAATCACAAGGTGGTAAGATGAGTTTTTAATAGATTTAATTCGTATTTTTGAAGGCATGTCAATTCTTTTTATCCATCTATTCATACACATAATTAATATATGTAATATATATAATAATTTTTTTCTAAAAAACTGAAATACAATTGCTACATAAGACATAGGGCCGGTTGAGCTTAGGCTGCTAGAGACACGTGATTAAACTAACGAAAAATAATTTTATGGTATGACTTTTTATGTTTATGTTCTTGGCTGTACGAAAGTAAAGTTGTCTGCTGATTTTCCGATGATTCAATCAGTGGTTTAATGGTCTGGGATATCGACTTATTTGGTGATGCTGGTTTCGTGATCTACCAAACAAACAATGAGGAAAGGCCGTGTTTATGTATTTTTGTGCATGCTGGAGTTGATCTCGTATCTCTCTTGGTGTGCCAAGATATCTTTTCCTGCTCTGCATTGGCAAACACAATGTCTCTTTGTTGTAGCAACAATGTTATATTAGTTTTTATTCAATGTAATTTATCCTATTAAAAAACTAAAAATAAGAAAAACTCATAAATTAATAACGTAAACTACAATTCAATCAGTAATATTAAGACAATAAAATCATTTATTCTGTTTCATGGTAATGCACATTCCTATGTAATTATTCCGTGTGATACTATTTTCTCGTGACTGAGGAGATGTTATGTATTCCTGTCAAGAAATTAGTAAACACAACGGCCGTCAACAAAATGTGAATAGAACCTGTAATTTATGTTTCCTTGAAAAAATATTGTTCTAATCCTCTATCGATGAAAACTCAGAACAACAGTATAAAAACTCTGTAGACAATTGCATGGAAGCAAGAAAAAAGTTTTTAATGGAGCTAAAAGGTATAGCAGAGTGAGTAGAAGTATGAAAAAAGTATGTTTATGAAACAATATAAGTACAAAGTGTAATCCAAATTACTCTAAGATAATCGGAATCACAGTGTTTTGGATAGTAAGAAACTACTGGGAGACTCTCTTCTCGTTTGTAGTAAGTACAATTTTTTCATCTCATGTTTTATGACCAGCAATAACCTCTTAAATTACGACATAATCTATTTCTAACGGGAGATCATCCTTGGAGATGCATCATTGAGTTGAGTGTGTTTTGTTTGAATGAATATTTGCGATAGTAAGAAACTGTGGGACTTCATTCACGTAGCATAGAGTTGAGCGTGTATTGGTTGAATGATGTTTAAGTCACCAAATTGCTATCATCCAAGTCACCAAATTGCTATCATCATAGTGGAATATGAACATGAATTTGGTTATCTCTAATGCCTCGTATATTACACTCATAAACAATGAAGGTGAGATGCTAATAGTGGTGGGGTTTGATTGGATGAATACAACTATGGATTTGTTAGAAAATATATAGACAAGGGTATTTATAGATGACAAGAGTGTTGGAGATTTATACCACACATGTTGAGTAAGCTTATGAGTAATGTCATGTGTCTCTAAAGATATATAGAGATGCATACATATGACGTGAACACTGGCAGCAACATGAAAATGCACGTTGGCTATAGACTGAAAATGTGTTTTAGGTTCCATCTCAACGAAATATTCTGAAAATGCCTTGCAATGGAAGACTAAACACATGGTACAGACGTACTATGCAAAAGGGACATATCATTCAAACTTCACCCGAGGCTTCAAAAGATTACGAAGACCAAGACTTTAGAAGGCTTTTTACTACAAATAATTTGTGACCCTCGAGCTAAATGTCCCATTTAACTCGAGGCTCGGGCACTACACCGTGTGGGTGCACCTATGCGGTGCACCTCACACGAAAAAGAAGACTAGCAATTTTGTCATCTTTATCAAGTTTCAGTAATACTCAAAGACCCAAGTTCAAAGATGAGATCCTCCTAGCTTGATCAGCCAAAAGAATTTTAACCAAGCTAAGAAGAGCTTTTGGGCTGCTGTCAGTGATATGACCCTCGGGTATTCCATGATAGGCTTATCAGCCCGGACCGAAAGCAGATCAAGCCCAGCATTGAAGTCTGATATGGCCCATGAAGGGATTTGATTCTGATAAGGAAGGTTAAGTCCTTATTAGAGAACCGAATCCTAGATCTGGTATGAAGAGATATGTTTGTACCAAAATCCTTGTAATTAGGGAGTTAGCACCCGAGTTTAATATGTAATCTTAGATATCAAGAAAACCGACTCGGGATAGAGTCATGTTCTTCGGGTTCACCCCTTGAATATATAAAGGGGGTGAAGCACCCCCCCAAGGGACATCTAACATCAATTGATTAGGCTTATAGCTCGCAAACTTACTACTTTGTAAGCTTAGACACCATATAAAATACCAAAGCACTGGACTATTATCCATCAGGAGGCCTGAACCAGTATAAATCTAATCATCACCTCGAATATCTCCTTGGATGGACTACTCGGTAATTCACCAACACCCCCGCGTCGCACCCCCTATGCCGGGCCACCATGCTGTACCCCTGCATCGGGCCACCGCGCGTCGCGCCCCTGTGCGTCAAGCACCCCCACGCTGCCCTGCTCACTGACTGGTTTCTCGAGTCGTCGGGCAACATGTCCCTCACCACGGCCGAGCATCCGAAGCTCAAGGCCTTCCTGCGCCAAGTCAGTCTGTCGAAGATTTCATGGGCCAAGCTCGTCAGCACGCGTCTCAACGCGTGCTTCGCCGAGGCCCACGCCTATGCCGTGGCGCGCATCCCTGAGGCGTGGTTCTTCCAGCTCTTATATTCTTACATGATCCATTTCCAACCAAATATCATACTTGTGGATGCGTCATAGAGTTGAGCATGTAACGGTTGAATAATATTTAAGTCGCTGAATTGCTATCATCATAGTCGAATATGAACATGAATTTGGTTATCTCCGATGTCTCATATATTACACTCATAAATGATGAAGGTGGGATCGATGCCAATGATAGTAGGGTTTTATTGGATGAACACAACTATGGATTTGTTAGAAAATATATAGACAAGTCTATTAATAGACGAAAAGAGTGTTAGAGGTTTATACCACGCATGTTGAGTAAGCTTTTGAGTAATGTCATGCCTTTCTAAAGATATAGAGATGCATACATATGACGTGAACCCTGGCAGCAACGCGAAAATGCATGTTGGCTGCAGAGTGAAAACACGTTTTAGGTTCCATCTCAAGGAACATTTTATTCTGAAAATGCCTTGCAACGAAAGACTAAACACATGGTACAAACGGACTATACAAAAGAGACGCATCATTCAGATATTTTTTGGATGCGATGCCAAATTTATATTTTTTATACCACAAATTTTTAATTGAAGAAAAGATATATAACCCCAACATCATCTATTTATTCCCCCCACAGACACACAATTCTTCTTTGAGGCATAACCATTGTCATTGAGTATTGATGTGGTGGTATCGTGCTCATCAGGGGTACCAAGAAATTGCTGGAGTGAGTAGAGCTGAGCATGGAGGATAGCACTAAGTTCATTAAGGGCATATGCATCATAGGACATATGGTACAATTGTATTTCAATTTTTTTAAAATATATATTATATATTAGGTATATTAATTATATGTATGAATAGATAGCTAAAAAATTGATATGCCTTCAAAAATACGAATCCAATCTACTAAAAATTCATCTCACACCTTGCGGTTTTTATTCATTTTATTTTTACTCTTATCAATCTTTTTTATATAATAATTTTTCGTTAACTCTAAAATTATACGCCGACCAAATATCAGCCATGATCACAACACATATTATAGATCAAACGGTTGTCATCAACCCGGTTTGGAACCACGTCACCGTGGGTAGCGGCATCGCTGATCGTCTTCAAGGGTTGCGTATCGGTTGCAAAATGGAGAGAACTGAAAATTGAAGATGCATGTGGTGTGTGGGCCTGATACTTGGCTTATGGGCTTTTGACATCCACGTCGTTACCAAGAATAATTTTAGTCTTTTCCCTTTATATTATAGGTTGGGTTTTATTACCTTCTCATGTATGCCGCCTATAGCTGCCGTCTAACTTTTATTTGACGACTATTACTGAGTGCCCCCTAGCAAATTTGACCTTTTTTTCATTACACAATACAGCACACTAGCACGTGTGTGTGATATCTATCAATAATGGCGGAACAGAATTTCTCTAAAGACTCAAACTAAGAATAGGCAGCGGATGGTTGTGGGAGAGCAAGCAGGCGACAGCGAGCACACAGGCAGAGACGAGCGCGCGAGCGGCGGCAAGCAGATGGCGGTGGGCAAAGGTGAGCAAGTGAGCTGTGGCGGGTGGAAGTGAGCGAGAGGGCTGGTGACAGTAGCGGTGGCCGAATCAAGAATCGAGACACGAGGAGAGGATTAGTGTTGACTGTTGAGATAGCTCTACTGGTGTGCTGAATTAATGGGTTGTTTTTACTTATCATCACTAATAGGCTACTCGTGAATGGCTAAGGCACAGTAAAGGGCTTGGCTGAAAAAGTGAGACTAAGTTTTTATAGGCTTTTGATATAGATTATTAAAAATTCTTTTACTAGTAGAACTAGAGCCCAAGCTATCCTAGAGCCAGTTTCACGGCTTCCGTCTCTGTCTACCAGAACTATTCTGTATGTCAAAAAATATGAGCAAAGGGGGAATCTAGTCTGTGCTTACCAATGATTTGTTCTAAGGTAGTTCTAAACACGGGCATCAAAACTTCAGAACCTAAACGATCATACACAACCTAAATCAGGTTTGGGGCCATAAGAAAATAAAATTAATATTACGAAGCAAGATTTTATCAATAACAGACATCAATATGTTATATATATCCGTTTAAGTATAAATACCTATTCTTTTTGTTAAAAAATAGCAGATATCAACGGACGTGTTTTATCTTACAGGTTGATACAGCTATTTGGATTTCCCAAAAGCAACATCCTAAAGAAATCTTCCGATGGAGCTGACAGAGCTGATCTACCTCTGTCCTCTCCTCTGACCTGCCGTCCAAATTGCCGGATGCGATTCGGCAACACACGTAGATATTGCCGGCGACCATCCCTTTCCCGGTGCACGTTATGCGATAACCCATAGTTTTGCCGCCGGAAACAACGGGCTCGCGACACCGGTCGTTTCTATGGGCGCCGGCTGCCTTGCTTCTCCTCTTTCTTACCACGTGTGGATATAGCTGGGCCGAGCCCGTGATGCTCTCGATTGGTGTTTGCTCCGTTGTAAATAATGCCAGTTTGTAGAGTTCATCTGATTGATTATAAATGTGTTTTGAATTGATTTATAAGAATTAAAAAACCAAATTAAATGATTTTATTGCTGCTTAGTTATTCTACTTTGAAAAAATATTGTTATTTATTAGTGAGAGTGATAATATTTAGCCCTCGTTTGGATATAGGAGAAACGTTTCTGATTTCTACAAGAATCAACATAATCTGTATCACACGGTGAAAAGTAAGAAATATTTTTTCATAAATCACTTTGAAACAGTTTCTCATTTTAATATTATTATGGGGGAGAATCACCTAAATAGGTGTTCACACCGATTCTTATTCATTTTAGGAGAATCTGAATCTGAAACCATTGATAGCCAAACGATTTCGCAAATAATTTTGATTCATGCTCAAAAACATTTTTACGGAGAAATTGAAATATTTATTTTTTGGGTGAATCTGGAACCGCACCAAACACGGCCTTATTTAAGAACAAACATAAAAAAGATTTTAAAAATATCTAAAACTTTAAAACAACTTATATTTAAAAAATATGGGAACCATAAAAAACTTGTATAATAATATAATACACTTCATGTGATCTGATTCCCTGTTATTTATTCTGTTTGGTGGCAAGCTCAGTGGATGGATTTTTTATAACATGATCAAAACAGCAGAAAACAGTCACTCGATGTCTAGAAAAAATCACCGTATTAGTAGAAAAATTCCGGCGATCCTTCTCGAGCTTTAATAATCACCATGTTAATAGAAAAAAAAATTCTTTGTTAATTACGACTGCTCGTAGGTTAGACAGCGAGATATATTTTAGGGTTCCGAAAGCAATTGTATTTGGTAACAAGTACGGGAGTTTCATTGAAATTAAATACAATTCCTTTGAAACAAACCATTCTCTCTTAATTTGTTCACTGTTAATTTGCAATTTGGTGGTAGCCAGAATCTTGGAAGCTGGAAAACGAGAGATTATTATGTTAACAAGGGACATTAATTGATCAGCCATGACGAAATCAATCCGCCCCTGGTTATAATTAGGAAGGTTTTGACCAAGAACATGTAGTTGACCGGCCTAATAAACATACTCTTCTTGAGGTTATGAACATATTAATTAGCTAAGCCAGCGATAAGCACCAAACCATTTCTTCTTGACCACGAATGCCTTACGTGACTGATGATACCAACATGAACTCCATCCTAAAATTCTTAGAATGTGAGCTGTAAATAGGATTAAATATCTAAGTAAGCCGTTTTGATAATCTACTTATTTTAAAACTCTAGAAGTTTTTAGAGCTAGAAATTAT